>JASAOG010000379.1:0-132157 GCA_030265305.1 Biomphalaria pfeifferi
ATAGTATTGCTGTCTAGTGTCCTGGTTTCCTCGTTCTTGCTTCAATTGAATGCTAGTCTAGTGTTCCTGGTTTCTCTTCTTGGCTTCATTGTATTGCTGTCATAGTGTACCGGGTTTCATCTTCTGGCTTCATTGTATTGCTGTCTAGTGGTTCCTGGTTTCTCTTCTTGCTTCATTGTATTGCTGTCTAGTGTTCCTGGTTTCTCTTCTTGCTTCATTGTATTGCTGTCTAGTGTTCCTGGTTTCTCTTTCTTGCTTCATTGTATTGCTGTCTAGTGTTTCCTGGTTTCTCTTCCTTGCTTCATTGTATTGCTGTCTAGTGTTCCTGGTTTCTCTTCTTGCTTCATTGTATTGCTGTCTAGTGTTCCTGGTTTCTCTTCTTGCTTCATTGTATTGCTGTCTAGTGTTCCTGGTTTCTCTTCTTGCTTCATTGTATTGCTGTCTAGTGTTCCTGGTTTCTCTTCTTGCTTCATTGTATTGCTGTCTAGTGTTCCTGGTTTCTCTTCTTGCTTCATTGTATTGCTGTCTAGTGTTCCTGGTTTCTCTTCTTGCTTCATTTGTATTGCTGTCTAGTGTTCCTGGTTTCTCTTCTTGCTTCATTGTATTGCTGTCTAGTGTTCCTGGTTTCTCTTCTTGCTTCATTGTATTGCTGTCTAGTGTTCCTGGTTTCTCTTCCTTGCTTCATTGTATTGCTGTCTAGTGTTCCTGGTTTCTCTTCCTTGCTTCATTGTATTGCTGTCTAGTGTTCCTGGTTTCTCTTCTTGCTTCATTGTATTGCTGTCTAGTGTTCCTGGTTTCTCTTCCTGCTTCATTGTATTGCTGTCTAGTGTTCCTGGTTTCTCTTCCTGCTTCATTGTATTGCTGTCTAGTGTTCCTGGTTTCTCTTCTCTGCTTCATTGTATTGCTGTCTAGTGTTCCTGGTTTCTCTTCTTGCTTCATTGTATTGCTGTCTAGTGTTCCTGGTTTCTCTTCTTGCTTCATTGTATTGCTGTCTAGTGTTCCTGGTTTCTCTTCTTGCTTCATTGTATTGCTGTCTAGTGTTCCTGGTTTCTCTTCTTGCTTCATTGTATTGCTGTCTAGTGTTCCTGGTTTCTCTTCTTGCTTCATTGTATTGCTGTCTAGTGTTCCTGGTTTCTCTTCTTGCTTCATTGTATTGCTGTCTAGTGTTCCTGGTTTCTCTTCTTGCTTCATTGTATTGCTGTCTAGTGTTCCTGGTTTCTCTTCTTGCTTCATTGTATTGCTGTCTAGTGTTCCTGGTTTCTCTTCTTGCTTCATTGTATTTGCTGTCTAGTGTTCCTGGTTTCTCTTCTTGCTTCATTGTATTGCTGTCTAGTGTTCCTGGTTTCTCTTCATGCTTCATTGTATTGCTGTCTAGTGTTCCTGGTTTCTCTTCTTGCTTCATTGTATTGCTGTCTAGTGTTCCTGGTTTCTCTTCTTGCTTCATTGTATTGCTGTCTAGTGTTCCTGGTTTCTCTTCTTGCTTCATTGTATTGCTGTCTAGTGTTCCTGGTTTCTCTTCTTGCTTCATTGTATTGCTGTCTAGTGTTCCTGGTTTCTCTTCTTGCTTCATTGTATTGCTGTCTAGTGTTCCTGGTTTCTCTTCTTGCTTCATTGTATTGCTGTCTAGTGTTCCTGGTTTCTCTTCTTGCTTCATTGTATTGCTGTCTAGTGTTCCTGGTTTCTCTTCTTGCTTCATTGTATTGCTGTCTAGTGTTCCTGGTTTCTCTTCTTGCTTCATTGTATTGCTGTCTAGTGTTCCTGGTTTCTCTTCTTGCTTCATTGTATTGCTGTCTAGTGTTCCTGGTTTCTCTTCTTGCTTCATTGTATTGCTGTCTAGTGTTCCTGGTTTCTCTTCTTGCTTCATTGTATTGCTGTCTAGTGTTCCTGGTTTCTCTTCTTGCTTCATTGTATTGCTGTCTAGTGTTCCTGGTTTCTCTTCTTGCTTCATTGTATTGCTGTCTAGTGTTCCTGGTTTCTCTTCTTGCTTCATTGTATTGCTGTCTAGTGTTCCTGGTTTCTCTTCTTGCTTCATTGTATTGCTGTCTAGTGTTCCTGGTTTCTCTTCTTGCTTCATTGTATTGCTGTCTAGTGTTCCTGGTTTCTCTTCTTGCTTCATTGTATTGCTGTCTAGTGTTCCTGGTTTCTCTTCCTGCTTCATTGTATTGCTGTCTAGTGTTCCTGGTTTCTCTTCTTGCTTCATTGTATTGCTGTCTAGTGTTCCTGGTTTCTCTTCTTGCTTCATTGTATTGCTGTCTAGTGTTCCTGGTTTCTCTTCTTGCTTCATTGTATTGCTGTCTAGTGTTCCTGGTTTCTCTTCCTGCTTCATTGTATTGCTGTCTAGTGTTCCTGGTTTCTCTTCTTGCTTCATTGTATTGCTGTCTAGTGTTCCTGGTTTCTCTTCTTGCTTCATTGTATTGCTGTCTAGTGTTCCTGGTTTCTCTTCTTGCTTCATTGTATTGCTGTCTAGTGTTCCTGGTTTCTCTTCTTGCTTCATTGTATTGCTGTCTAGTGTTCCTGGTTTCTCTTCTTGCTTCATTGTATTGCTGTCTAGTGTTCCTGGTTTCTCTTCCTGCTTCATTGTATTGCTGTCTAGTGTTCCTGGTTTCTCTTCTTGCTTCATTGTATTGCTGTCTAGTGTTCCTGGTTTCTCTTCTTGCTTCATTGTATTGCTGTCTAGTGTTCCTGGTTTCTCTTCCTGCTTCATTGTATTGCTGTCTAGTGTTCCTGGTTTCTCTTCTTGCTTCATTGTATTGCTGTCTAGTGTTCCTGGTTTCTCTTCTTGCTTCATTGTATTGCTGTCTAGTGTTCCTGGTTTCTCTTCTTGCTTCATTGTATTGCTGTCTAGTGTTCCTGGTTTCTCTTCTTGCTTCATTGTATTGCTGTCTAGTGTTCCTGGTTTCTCTTCCTGCTTCATTGTATTGCTGTCTTGTGTTCCTGGTTTCTCTTCTTGCTTCATTGTATTGCTGTCTAGTGTTCCTGGTTTCTCTTCCTGCTTCATTGTATTGCTGTCTAGTGTTCCTGGTTTCTCTTCCTGCTTCATTGTATTGCTGTCTAGTGTTCCTGGTTTCTCTTCTTGCTTCATTGTATTGCTGTCTAGTGTTCCTGGTTTCTCTTCTTGCTTCATTGTATTGCTGTCTAGTGTTCCTGGTTTCTCTTCCTGCTTCATTGTATTGCTGTCTAGTGTTCCTGGTTTCTCTTCCTGCTTCATTGTATTGCTGTCTAGTGTTCCTGGTTTCTCTTCTTGCTTCATTGTATTGCTGTCTAGTGTTCCTGGTTTCTCTTCTTGCTTCATTGTATTGCTGTCTAGTGTTCCTGGTTTCTCTTCTTGCTTCATTGTATTGCTGTCTAGTGTTCCTGGTTTCTCTTCTTGCTTCATTGTATTGCTGTCTAGTGTTCCTGGTTTCTCTTCTTGCTTCATTGTATTGCTGTCTAGTGTTCCTGGTTTCTCTTCTTGCTTCATTGTATTGCTGTCTAGTGTTTCTGGTTTCTCTTCTTGCTTCATTGTATTGCTGTCTAGTGTTCCTGGTTTCTCTTCCTGCTTCATTGTATTGCTGTCTAGTGTTCCTGGTTTCTCTTCCTGCTTCATTGTATTGCTGTCTAGTGTTCCTGGTTTCTCTTCTTGCTTCATTGTATTGCTGTCTAGTGTTCCTGGTTTCTCTTCTTGCTTCATTGTATTGCTGTCTAGTGTTCCTGGTTTCTCTTCTTGCTTCATTGTATTGCTGTCTAGTGTTCCTGGTTTCTCTTCTTGCTTCATTGTATTGCTGTCTAGTGTTCCTGGTTTCTCTTCTTGCTTCATTGTATTGCTGTCTAGTGTTCCTGGTTTCTCTTCTTGCTTCATTGTATTGCTGTCTAGTGTTCCTGGTTTCTCTTCTTGCTTCATTGTATTGCTGTCTAGTGTTCCTGGTTTCTCTTCCTGCTTCATTGTATTGCTGTCTAGTGTTCCTGGTTTCTCTTCTTGCTTCATTGTATTGCTGTCTAGTGTTCCTGGTTTCTCTTCTTGCTTCATTGTATTGCTGTCTAGTGTTCCTGGTTTCTCTTCTTGCTTCATTGTATTGCTGTCTAGTGTTCCTGGTTTCTCTTCCTGCTTCATTGTATTGCTGTCTAGTGTTCCTGGTTTCTCTTCTTGCTTCATTGTATTGCTGTCTAGTGTTCCTGGTTTCTCTTCTTGCTTCATTGTATTGCTGTCTAGTGTTCCTGGTTTCTCTTCTTGCTTCATTGTATTGCTGTCTAGTGTTCCTGGTTTCTCTTCTTGCTTCATTGTATTGCTGTCTAGTGTTCCTGGTTTCTCTTCTTGCTTCATTGTATTGCTGTCTAGTGTTCCTGGTTTCTCTTCCTGCTTCATTGTATTGCTGTCTAGTGTTCCTGGTTTCTCTTCTTGCTTCATTGTATTGCTGTCTAGTGTTCCTGGTTTCTCTTCTTGCTTCATTGTATTGCTGTCTAGTGTTCCTGGTTTCTCTCTGCAGCATTGTTCTTCTCTTCTATAGTCTGTCTGCCATCATACCCCCCCCCCTATTGTCTCGTTCTTTTGTTTCAATCCAACTTCCTCTTCTGCTGTTCTGTTGATAGCCTGCTTTATTATTTCCCGATGCTCATTTATGTTATTTTCGCTGTCCTTTTCTAATGTTGTCAGTTGCGTTTGGAGTGCCATTCTATAAGTTTCTGCAACAAGTGGATCCTTGTGAGTTTTTGAATATCATATTGCTGTGCTCTCTTTCTTTGGTAATTGTGTATGGTACTTATTCTTTGTCTAAGTTTAGCTTTTACTAGTAGGTGGTCTGAGTCAGCATTAGCTCCTCTGAAACTAGTATGTCTGATCCATGTCTCTTATCTATGGGTATATGATCTATTTGATTCTGGGTGTTGCCATCAGGTGAGATCCAGGTAACCTTGTGAATATTCTTATGTTGGAATTTTGTGCTGCTGATAGACATTCCTTTTCCTGATGCAAAATCCACTAATCTTATGCCATTATTGTTGGTCTCTTCGTGTAAGCTTTCTTTGCCAATTGTTGGTCTGAATGCTGGTTCCTTTCCAATTTTGCATTGAAATCTCCTAGGACTATTTTGATGTCATGCTTTGGTGCTTCATCATAAATTCTTTCCAGTCCATCATAGAAGTCTTCTATTGTGTTATCATCTGCATCTTCAGTAGGGGCATGAACATTGATAAATGATATGTTGAAGAATTTTCCTTTCAAACGCAGTGAGCAGAGTCTATCACTTACAGGTTTAAATCCAATGACATTACCTACCATTTCCTTTTTAACAGCAAAACCTGTACCTAAATTGTTCGTGCTTCCACCACTATAAAATATAGTATACTCCTTGGTTCTGAGAATGTCCGAGTCTTTCCCCCTGATTTCCTGTAGGGCTACAAGGGATATCCTATATTTCTTTAACACGTCAGTAAGTTGGGCTAGCGCACCTGCTCTATAAAGGGTTAGCACGTTCCATGTCGCAAAACAAAAATCATGTCCTTTTCCAGGCCTAGGTCGTTTTTCGTTGAGATCTGTCCGGGTTTTCTTGTGTGTATTAGCTTTCGTAACAGTATTTTTTATATGACAGAGTTGTTAGCCCTGTGCATAACCATCTGGGGGGCTGCCCCTTTCAGATCTCTGGGTAGCTGCCTTTATTTTCGGGTAAGGTGAGCTAGCCTTTGTGGATCCCTCCACTTCCTGCAGCAGCAGGTTTGATTTTGGTCCACCCCGGGTATTTTATTTCCCTGGTACCCACCATATCTGGAGGGCATTCCCCTATCCGCCACCTGGGGAGGCGCTCGATGGGAGATCAAAATCTCCACACGAGAATTAATTTTAATGGGTAAATATAAAGGATCTTTTTTTTTGTTGTTAATCTCAAAACTATTTCCCAAATATGATTTAGTTTTATCAGTGTTACAAATCCACAGATCAAAGAAACTCACAAAATAACAGTATTTGAACTTAGTAAAGAATGGATTAGATACAAACCCTAAATTATTCAATGTACCTCAGGACTATGGTTACTGTTTTTACACAACTGAAAGTGAATGCATCCATGATAAATAAGGAACTACTATTCATCTTTGTTATTTGCTGTGATATCTCTCTTCTCTTTTTTTTAAATTGATTCTTAGATTAATGATGGCAAGTTTTTTGATGCATAAAAATACATTTGGATAAGTTGTCATTGCAGATTGTATAACAATATATAATTTACATGTGATCAAAATTGAAACTTTGGAAAAACATTTTAAATTTTAGTTTTAGATATATGCAGTTGTTTATTATTATTATTGTTTCTTTTTTTTCCCCTCTATCACTAATTTATTGGCAGAAACGTAAGCTTAGTTGTGACATGTCAGTTTGTTTTTTTCTACTTATTTGTGTTGAGAAACAATTTTTATCTTTTTTTTAAGACATCATCAATACTCTACATGATTATATAATTACTATCACAAGTGTTGAATTAATCCGTCCAGCTTGTTACACAGCCATTTTAAAAATGCTTATGTATATAGTATATAAATATATATATATAAAATATTGGACATTTATCGTAAATATGTGTAAAGCAATGTAATAATGTTTTGAACTTTTTTCTATTTCTACTAATATTATATTTGAATTTGTTTGAAAATAAACAATAACAAAACCATGAGTGCAAGTCTTTATTATTTTAATTTCTTCTTTGATCAGACAATTATTAGACCCCTTACAGTACAGCACACCATTGTGAAAGTCCACCACTAAAATTGTGCTACAAATCTAGGACTCTAAATACAATGTCATAATAATAACAACATTTTTTTATAAGTCACAAGCAATGACATCAAGATGATATGCGACTTTGAAAAAAAAAGTTACAATCTACATTAGAAAAACAGTTCCTGCTCATTTCATTCATATAAGCAACTAAAAATATAAAGGCATCTAAAAAAATTTTTTACTGGTTGAACAATTTTGTAACATACTTTTCTGATTTACATTAAAACATCAAAAAGTATGATGATAATAATGTTCATATTTATCAATACTGACTTGTTAATAGTTAACTTTCTAAAAAAAAAATACAAATCAATTGTAGAAAATCTTGCATACATAGACACCTCGAACTGCTGTGTAGTAGTCCCACTTGTCCATGCAGAATAGACACAATCATTTTGTAACCCATTTGATGCTAACAAACTTCAGGGTAAACTAACTAATGTAGGATAAATCTTTCTGGATAGACTAACCGCCAGCTTATATACAAGTGTCGAACCATAATAATAAAAAAAGAAATAGCCAATAATCATTAAGAGAGTCATTACTTGTTTTCTTTTAAAAACTATTAGTTTGCATCATTGGACCTTCAAAACTATATTGAAAAACAAACAGCCTGAGTATTTCAACCATATTTTATTAAAACCTTAAATATTATTATATATATATAAGTGACTATAAAACCTGTTAATATAAGTACCATAACTTATATTTACGTCAAGAGGTTGGTAAATCAGAGGGGTTATAAGCCTATAATATAACACAAAACATGTTGAAATTCTGGACTTGTAAGCTTAGAAAAAAATATCAAAGGGTTTTGATGTTCAAGCTTAGGTTCAAATCATAAAGGACGGAACATTCAGAAGATAAAAAAGCATCTGATATGGAATGTGACTAAGTGACCAGCTAGTACAATCAACACACTTAACACATTGCATACTTATGTTACAAATACTGTCATCATTACAAATTTCAGTGTCATTACAAATAACAAAAGACACCATACAAATTGAAAGTAAAATGATAAAGGTTTCAAAAGAGCTGACCAAGATATTTGGGACAAAAAAAAATATTTTTTTATTGAAGTGCATACATCAGACCAGAAACTCTAGCCTGAAAAAGCATTGTTCAATGCTATACAAATATATTACACTGATAACATCTCACTAAAAATGTCAGGACCTTTACCTGGGAAGTCAAGCTCTATCACTTAGGCAAATAAGTATCATTTTTACAAATGAAGTCAAAAAAATAATGTATTATCAAATATCAAGCATGTTACTGATAGTGCATGCTGGGATACTTCTAAATGTATATGAAGATACAATCTCTGATATTTCAGAACTAATCACAGAAGTGTTGGGTAAAGCTACAGGTTTATCACCACAGATTGTCTCAACACAACAGCCAAATATCAAAATATCCATTCACAGAATCTCAACATTCTCATCTTTGACAAATAAATACTTCAGTAACCTCTTTTCAAATGTATTAATAATATATGCACTAAGAAATTAGTTCCAGAATCGAATAATTATATCTTTTTTTTTTTTTTTAACAGTATTAGGCCTACACAAAATGGGGCACAGAAAAAACAAGTGATTTTAGGAAATTATAAATACTAGCTCCCTCAAAATGTTTGTAGTATAATAACATTTTCTACACATTTTTTTTTTCATATTTAAACTAGAAAAGTTAAATTTGTGGGATATCTATTTAAAACACACAAAAAACAAAAAATGAAAATGTTACATAAAAAAAAAAACATAGTCACCAATAGGTGACTATAAAAGTTTACAAAAATTTGTTTTAGAAAATCACAGAGATTAAATTTTTGTGATTTAGATTTTCTAACAAAAACTCAACAGTGTTTAGAAAAAACAAAATTAAAACTGGACAGACTGTCCATCTGAACAGCTTTATCTGAGTTTCAGGATACTTTAGAAAATATTATTTATAGAGCATTCATTGGCAGCCTTCACTCATACATCAACATAGTTCTAAAATGATTAATCCTGATTCCAATGTTTTATCACAATATAGTAAAAAGAAAAAAATTCAAGATGGGAATCCACTGGCCAAAATTTAAATTAGTTCAGAATTAGGCAAAAAAGGGACCAAATAAAAAATGATTAAAAAACAAAAATAACATAAAAAGTGGCATCTTTGAAAAATTCTGTAGACATGGTTAGAATACACAAACTGTAAATACATAAGCAATACTTGCTCTGTTCTACTGTTGTATCTTACTACTTAACTATGACTTAAACAGCAGATTATTTCTTTTTTTTTATCTTATTACATAAAAAGTTGAATCACTTTTAAATGAATAAATAAAAATTTCTTTAACTCTTTCTCTCTATAATCATTTTTCTACGTTTGGACGGAATTCTTCAATTTGCTCATTACTTTTTCACTACCCTGTTATGATTAAGCATCAATAGCTTTGTCATTTGTGATCGGAAAATATTTTAATTGATATAAAATTAAAGGGGAATGCATGCTTTTTTTATAGTACACAAAATAAGTTTTATAAAATTAAACATTAATTTAATTTAATGAGGTCAAATCAACGATGGTATCGTCAATTAGGAGAGAAAGAGACAAAAACAAAAATAAGTGGAGACGCTGAACAGAACAACAATATAAACTCAGCTTTGTTCTTTAAGAGTCAAAAAAAATCTCCAAAAGAGTTCTTACATTATTTTAATAAAGAACAAAGTACAAAATATATAAAATACTTGGATGGATGGGAAAAAATAATAAAAACAAGAAAATACTGCTGAAGGCTAATTGCTTTGAGAAAATAAAACAGACATGTTGAAGATCTTGTAATATAAAAAAATAATTTTAAAAAAATAAAAATAAAAAATAGAAATCATTCAAAAGTATTTAGCAAAGATGTATCCCAACCAAAATAACATGTTGAGAAATTAGATACAAAGTACCAAAATTCAAGGACGACAGGACTAGGGTTTTAATATGGACGGAAGAGTTCTTTATGCAAGCCTTTTGTCTTAATTTTTTTGTATTTTTAAAAGGCTGACATCAAAAAATTGATTTTTCAAAATTTGGACAAAGTGCCAATTGTAAATTATTAAAATGCTATGAATAATTTCATCAAAAAGCAGTTAATGGCTTTAAAAAAATATTCACACAGTTAAAAAATAGTATAATATGTTGAACACAGGCCCCAAAAAATAAAATTAGTTAAGCAGTTATTCCACTTGTTACAACTAATGATTTGCCTGGTAGGTGGTCAACTTCTGTGAGGTGGACAATGCATATTGACATTTTTAATTCAGAAGTGCCTATTTCAATATTAATATTAGAAGAGGTTATCATATAGTAAGATATAATTCAAAATTCTTATCCTGTAAAACAATAGCTACTCAAATTTCAAATTACCACCATGGTATTAAAACAAAGTAAAATCTGTTTTATTTAATGTTACATTTTCACAAGATTAGTTTAGTTAAAAAAAAAAAAGAAATACATAAAAAATGTAACAAGTTTCTTCAATTAAAAAACAAAGCATAAAAATTCAAATATCTTTTTACCTCAAATAAAAATAAACCAGAAAGACTGCATGATATAAGTAAGCCTGGATATTTTGCGGTTTATAATGTCATATTGCTGTGCTTTTTCAATGTAAACATTGTTATGCTTTATAAAATATTAGCCATTAAACTTAAAATCATTAACAAAACACCAAAGACAAAACTTAACTTATGAATGTTTGGTTTTTGTAACGCCTTGATTCAAAGCATATTGTATACTTTGTGGTAGAGAACAATAATTACAGCAGCAGAAATATTGGAATGTAATGGTTATTTTTTTAAAGAGTGAACATTTCTTGTCAACAAATTTACTATCTTTTTAATTGAACTATTCAAACTTTTGCATTTCCGCTATAATGTGTTTTACAACAGCTTTTAGTTCATTTTGTGACGTACGCCAAATGGTCATTGCATGTCCCTTTAATGTACTTCTGAGAGACGCTTATCCATGGCATTAATCTCTGTGTGATGGTACCTCTTCATGGACTCACTGTGCCACCTGCTGGGGCATGGGGGAAATCTGCTGCTGTTGCTGTACTTGCTGTAGCTGGCGCTGCTGCCCTTGCTGCTCAGACATGTGGTACATCCTCTTGGCAATCTCATACACATACTGGATATCAGGGCGCTGGTCAGGGTCTGGGTTGATGCACATGTTCACCAATGAACGCAGCTAAAGTAATAGAATACAACAGAAATTCTTCAAGGATATTATATGGTAATTACAGAACTACTTACCAATTTCTAGATACCAAACAAAAAGTTCAAAAATAAATTTAAAAAATAGCCAGGTGTAGCAAAAAGGTTAAAAAAAATAGTGCAAAAAAGAAACTTTTTATCTTATAGAAACCTAATTATTTAAATATGTTTCTAAAACTGCTTAATCATTGAAAAAAAAAAAACTCTCCTGGTCTTATACATAACTTTTTATATTACAAATAAAGCAAGGTCACTATTTTTTTGTGGTGAAAAACGATTTTTACAACTATTTAAATTTTGTCATCAAAACTATTTCAAATGGAATTGCAAGTTCTGTTTTAAATATTTTAAAATGGATATAAGCACTACACTGCTTACAAAATGCTTCCTATGGTATGCAGCTCAAATGACCTCTGATAGCCAGTTCAAATTTTGGCCTTCACATGAGGCTCAGAAGGGGTAATGGCCAGTAACTGGAGCCTAAGTCAGTTAGGTTCAGGCAGAAGGGGCTCAATAGCCTTGACTGGCTACACACTTAGGAGTAGGAAAATTCTGAATTCAAACCTCTTCCGCCTTATAGCTATATCCAAACATGAGAAAGGCTTCAGAGGTCAAACCTGAGGAAAAAAATCAGGAGCTGACAACCCTTAGGTGTTTGCAGCACTTAAAACTACACTCTGGCTGAACCTGCAAAGCCACAGATCCCAAACTGTACCAGCATTTACTGTTCTTTTAGATACATCAGCTGCCTGGAGAAGTGGAACAGCTGTAGTGCCTGGAGAAGTGGAACAGCTGTGTGGGTGATTATGTTCTGACTATAGCTAATGCCCAGGCATTCATCTCATTTTTATGAGAGGATCCATACTTTTAAAAGTTTGATATTTCTGCTTCAAGTTTGAATAGAATTTTCAACCCTGAAATAAGGGATACAAATCTCAAGCATAATCATTTAGTAAAAGCCAAAATATAACTATACTAGCTGGATATGACCCGCGCCTGCAGGCCTTAGTTTTGGTATTATTTTGAATTATTATTGGCTTAAATGTAGATCTATGTCAAACTTGGAAAACGTTTCCTTCACATTTTTTTATTTTGCTAGAAAAATAAAACTAGAGTGTGAAAATGGGTTTACCCGATTTGTTAAAAAGTTTCGTTTCTAATAGAGATACAATTAGGTACTTTTTGTCTATTTTTAGGGCCCTCCGGTAGTGGTAGGGAATAAAACATAAACTACAGTTTCCGCCATGATCTAAGGAACCTTTATGCCAAGTTTTATCAAGATTGATCTAACGGTTTTGATTTCTATGAGGGACATATATACATACACCTTTCTGCTTTATATATTAGATTACCTGATCTGAGTACCAATCAGCGGGAAGAGGAGGGTAGTCGCACTGCTCAATTTTCTTACACAATGAGAATAAATTCATTTTATCTCCATAGAAAGGAGATTGAAGAGCAGCCATCTAGACACAGACAAACACAATTGTTAGTGATAGAATTATGCATAAAATTAAATTTGATGTTACAGAAATAGTAATGGATTCAGAAACTTAATCCTACTGCTAAGGAAACTGGAAAGCCAACATTAGTTGGAGTAACTTTGCCAATGTTATGTAACATTAAGCTTGATTAAATCATGATGGTTTGTCTTTTAAAAAAAAAAGTCAATTGTTGCAAATTTTAAATAATTTTTAGCTATTATTTTTTCATTTCTATTGTTCCATATTTACACTCACGAATTATTGTTTGAAATACTATTGATCCCTTTTTTATATAACTATTTGCAGATTTGTTCATATGCTTTGTACACTACATAAGTCCAAGTCAAATCATACAGCTTTACATTTTATAGAACCTTCAGAAATAGATACTATAATTACATTTATATCAATTTCAACAAAGGATAAAATGAACTAGAATAGACACCCTCTCAGAGTAGCTAAGTTCAATATTCTGTATAACAATATAAGTAATAATAATCTATATTAAAAGATCCATGATGTTACCTCATACAAAAGACAGCCCAAGGACCATATATCAGATTTGAAATTATAAGCTTTTTCATGAATTCTCTCTGGTGACATGTAATATGGGGTTCCAACTGAAAGATACAAAATACAATGCCACTTAAGAACATTAAAAATAGAAATCCAAAAGCATTTGAGGATTTATAACTCAGTGGCACACACTGTTCAACTAATAACTACATAGGGCTTGAGTTTGTGTCTTGAAGTAAACTAGAAATTATAAATTCAAGATCACACTTGAGTAGTGTTTGCAGAGTGACTAAAGGCAGTACAGAAACCTTCTCCCAGAAAACAGCAAATGTCCCTAAGAAAAACTAGGAACATTGAAGTGATGGAGACATATAAACTAACCATTATATATCATACTAAAATACTACATTTTAAAAAAAAATTGGTATAATGAAATTTAACTCTATAAAGATTCTTAAAATAAAC
The DNA here is from genome assembly GCA_030265305.1 of Biomphalaria pfeifferi. Lineage (NCBI taxonomy): Eukaryota > Metazoa > Mollusca > Gastropoda > Planorbidae > Biomphalaria > Biomphalaria pfeifferi. Next base: position 13,464 of record JASAOG010000379.1, read on the forward strand.
AAACAATTCTTAAAAAAAAAAAAGCAATAATTAACCTAGAGACATGGCAGCTGTTGTTTTGGAGCTGAAAAATCGACCAAGTCCAAGGTCCCCAAGTTTCACTACTCCTTGTGCTGTGATGAAAACATTGGCTGGCTTGATGTCTGCACATACAAGTCAGCAGTTGATAATTTCAAAATCATATACAAATATGAATTTATCTAGCATTACATTACTTTTATTTTAATATATATTATACCAAGTAATCTAGTAAACCAATTTACTTTATGTGAAATATATACATAGTTTTATTATTTCATGAACTAATAATAGTCCAATTATATTTTTTTTCCGCTGCAAATTTATTTACCAATGAACAAGTTTTGTCCAGAAATACTTCCATAAATAAACATATGAGTAAAATGTAATGCTACATATATTTAAAAAGAAAAAAAAAAACAGTAAATAATGAGATGACCAAAAATTTTTAAAAAATCCCTGACTGTAGAGACGAGGTATTGATCTCAAATGCCTGAGTAGGATGGGATTTTTCATAATATTCTAGATGCCTTGCTCCATTCCCCCCCACTCAACTATAACAAGCACATGTACAAGATATATTGGGGGAAAGCTGAGCATGTGTCACTAAAACAAATATGGAAAAGCTCCAGACCTTTGTTAACAGATGCCTACACCGGATATTAGGAATTAGGTGGCCAGAAAAGATAACTACTATCGATTTGTGGGAGAGAACTAGACAAAAGCCCATAGCCCAAGACACCACAAAACGAAAATGGAGCTGGATAGGACACACCCTGCGAAAACCAGCTACCAATGTAGAAAGGCAGGCACTTGACTGGAACCCACAAGGAAAGAGGTAAGTGGGCAGACCCAAGCAAACCTGGAAGAGGTCAGTCATCAGTGAAGCTGAGGGTACTGGAATGACATGGGAGCAGATGAAGAAAGCTGCTCAGAACCCAGTTCGGTAGAGAGGTGTGGTTGCATCCCTATGCTCCCCTGGGAGTGCACAGGATTAAGTCAAGTAAGTCAGTGAGCATGTGGCCATTGGTCACATGACATTTATGTCAGCTGTTAGCTACAAAAACTTAACATTCCCTGCCCCTGGATCTCAATTCCTGGAAGCAAGCCCTAATAGTTAAGCATGAACCAAATAATTAAACTCCGCAGTCTACCTCTGTGCATGATTCTTTTGGAGTGCATGTGATCTAGAGCACTACATATCTGTACAAAGTATTTCCATATTGTCTTCTCTGGGATCAGCCGACACTGTTTCTTGAAATGCTGCCAATGAAATAAAAACTTCAATTTAAAAAAAAAAAGTTTATTTTATTCAATAGTTAAAATAGTTACAGTCCATATGGCCCTGGATCATCCTTTTCTATGGAGGATGTTATTGGTATAAGAATCTAGCTGTGGCACTGGTATTGTGTAGCTATTGCAAACATGTAATTCTAGACATAAATCTAGTGTCATAATATCCAACCATAAACTGAAGGCTCGTGAAGCAATGTTTATTTAATGCTAATCCACAAAAAGAAAATTAGTATTTTAATATCATACAAACTTAAAAAGCATTAACAATACTTCAAGTACAAAAACACATTTACAATCAATTTAAATAATAAACTCACAGTGTTGAAATGAAACAGAATATACGAATGTCCATGACTTTTCACTTTTGTCCCTTTATATACTCTGCGACCCAGAATACTTCAATATATTCCAACTTATCTTTAGCTCTCTTGGACTGTTATGAACTATTATAATTATAGCTCTATTATGTAAATTTACAGTGATTTCAAGAAAAAAAAAAAAGATGTACCTACCAGTTTTTTGTTGTTTTTTTTGTCACTGGCACTCAATAACGTTTTTTTATCATGAGACAATAGTGTTCTCCAGGAATTCAACATGTGAAACTTCGCTTGGAAAGCCAAGCACTTTATCACTTTGCCACCATGTCTCAATTATTCAATAGAATTTAATTACAAATTATAAAGGAACAAAAATAGGGGAACAAATTTCAACTCACTCGGATCATTCTCTGCAAGTCCCCAGCATCAGCCAGCTCCAGGACAATGTTCAGCTCATTGTTCTCAATGAATGAGTCTAAATATTTGATGACATTAGGATGGTCCAGTTGCTGTTAACAGAAACAATTCAAGCAGCTAGTCATATAACATGCATTGAAGAGGTTACTTATTTGAGTGTCCAACATTTAATATTTTTCTTTATTGACAATTATTGTTTTATTTGGTGACAACTACCTAGTGTCTAAATTTTATAATTGACTTACTTTAAGCAAATCTATTTCTTTCATGCAATCATTTCTTGCTTTAGCATCCATCATCTCAAATATCTGTTCGTGTAAAACAATATGCTAGTATAATTTGTTACAAAGAATTAGTTCCCCTTTTCAGACATTGCTACCTATAGGGCAGAAGATGTTAAGGTCATCTGTTTCTTTGGTCAACTGTTAACAAGCAGGGTGTCATGTGGCCAGCACAATGACCAACATTAGCTGTATACCCATTAGAGTTTGGTGGACTTAGTGTCACATTGGAAATCCCCAAAATCAAAATCCAAGTCTTCACTGAGATTTGAACCCATGGAAGCCTAGCACATAACCACTCGGCCACCATGCCCCCTACAAAGAATTACAAGGTACATATCAAAATGAAGATAATGAGTGAAAAAAATGAAGCTAAACATATTAGACCATAAAGATAGGAAATAAGGAAACTAGTTCATCTATCCACCAGTCTAACAGTGGTTAATTTCCATAATTTTTTTTCAACTGCTAGAAGAATTAAAAGCACTAATTTGCATCCCCTCTCCCTCCTAAAAAAACAATGTTTATCATTTATTGAACCAAAATATTGACATTGAGAATAACAGTATGCTGACAACCCACAATTTAAAATGTCTAGTAGAGTGTACCTGTACTTTCTTCAAAGCCAGTGGCATTCCATCATCTTGCTTATACTTTGCTCTGTATACCTCAGAGAACTGCCCTTTGCCAATTTTTTTCTCAACATCAAAGTTGGCAAGCTTCCCATGCTGAGGCGTAACCAGTGATGTAAATGTCGGCGATGACATTCCTGCCACGTCCGTTGTCTCCATCTCTTCAGCCATCACAACAAAAATTTAGCAATGTAGCTAGTAAAATAAAAAAAATTATTAGATCAAAGAATACAACAGTATAGCATAACCTTTTGAGGTCATAAAAAACTCATTAGCACCTAAACCATCATAATTTGTTTGAATTTGTTTAATATGACTTTACATTATTAAAAGTTAAAAGCTAGAATGAAAAATCTAATTCCAAAAGGTTAGAATTTAGAATATATATTATAAATATTAATAAAAGTATTATCAACTTATGATTCCACTTATTAACTTACAAATTCTTCATGGGAGGAAACTGAGTTGGTGGATGAGTATTTTGAAAACGGTCTAACGATTTTCCAAGAAGTTTGAAAGTTTATGTACATTTTTGGGAAAAAAATACTACCAATTGGCCATACAGTGAAAAAACTGATTTGACTGCTATAATTTTACAAAATATAATAATCTTAAGATTAAATTTGGCTTAAGTCTTTTTAGTCTGAACATGTCTGAACATGTGAGAATAGTCACACTCAACTCAATTGAATTGTTTCTATTTATTCAGCAAAGAGTTGAATAAATAATAGACATGCACGAACATATTGTGCACTGTTTTATGTAGACATCAGTAGAAGAAGTTGATTATGAAAAGCTCACACCAAAGACTCCTTAAAGCATTACAAGAAATAGATTGAATGAGAAATTATAGACCACCATCATAGAAACACATGTTTTGCAAAGGCACTATCTGCGCTATTGTTGCTTTCTAAAAGTGTGTATTATTTTTGTAGGCTTGCATTTTAAAAAGGTTCAGCTGTCTCTTACAAGGCAAGTTAATAAATAGAATCTGTGCCTCAGAAACGTTTTATGGAGGAAGAGTTGCAGACAAGGAGTCAAAGAAATGCATAAATTTGGCTCACAAGCCACAGCATACAAACACTGTGTATAGTGCAAACAAAGGTAGGCCTGTATACTAGCATATCTTCTAAAAGAAAAGAAGAAAGAAGATGTATTATCATGTGTTTCAGTCTTCGAAATAGCAGGGTCAATGTTCAAGGCTTTCAGAGATGCTTTGAAGCATTTTCTTTGTCCACCTCATGATCCCTCCCCTTTTTTAATTGACCATAAAGGAGTCTTTTGGAGATGTACAAGTCTTCAAAGCCTTTTATTAACACCATCAAATAATTTCTTAGTAAACAAAAGTCAAACTAAATAGTTATTGATTATTTAGAATTATGCTTATTTATCAAATTTTAAATATAGATCTAGATCTATATCATCCATGTTATTGTTAACAAACTCATGACAAGAGAAAAAGTTAGGGTATGTATGAGTATGTCTCTTACCAAACTCTATAATATCAATCATCAATGATAATGATAAATCTGTAACTGTAACTACTTACTGTTCTGTAAGAACTAAGATTGTCTAAGTCTAAGATCATATAATATATATATTATAATTATACTATTAAAGTCAATATAGATTTAATAGATCTATAAGATATATTTAACATGTATTATATCATAATGATAATTAGATCATCAGTAATCTATAACAATCCCTAGTATTTAAATTTACAAAATAAAATTAAAAATTAATTGAAATGGAGTAAGCCCTTCTCAAAAAGTAAGATTATCATTTCATACGCCATTTTGTTTAACTGGATGTTTGTTGACATTGCCTACGGCCTACGAGTACATTTTTAGCTCTCCGGTCCCAGTCGGCCAGTACAGTTAAAAATATATTCTACATTTGTCTATAAAATCTACAATTCATACTCTTCAGTTGATTAGCCGAGGCATACCTAGATCTATCTCTTTGAATCTTTAACTCTAGATCTAGACCTAAAATCCAATCTATACTATGACTAGACCTATTAATAGGTCGATTTCTGATCTAGATATCTAATTCTAAATATTCAGTCAGCGTCCAAATTTAATACCATTTAGTCACATAGCCAGATAGTTGGGTTTAGTCAAAATAGAGCTTAAAACTACTTTGTAATAATTACATTATAATATTAAATATATTATAGGTTCAGTGTCTATTGAATGTGCTTAGTATATATACATAAAATTATTTGCTATAAAATGTATATAAACATATAATTTTAAGCATTAATAAATATTTACATAAAAACATTTCGAAATTTACTCTATTTATTTTATCCAAGCTGGCATGGATTTTTTTCCCCGTTCGTGACACTCAAGTTTTATAGGCTAAGTGAAATCAGCAATTATTTTGATGATGTGAAGTTTTAAACTATTGATTATTTGTTTTAGACTTTGCAGTTAAAACGAATTTTTAAAAAAATCATGTAATCGTGGTTGCATATGTCGTTTACCTGTGTCTATCAGACCCTTCGTTTTATAGGGTGAGATGATGATCAGGTCATCTGTTACTAAAAGTCAAAGTGTCATGTGGCCAGCACAACGACCTACCGCCTTTACTTTCCCTAACTAATGTCAGGTATCCATTAGAGTTGGGTGGACTCATGGGCGTCTTAAAAATCAAAATTCATGTCTTCACTGAGATTAGAACCCAAGATCCCTCGGTTCGGAAGCCAAGCGCTTTAAACTCAGCCACCACGCCGCACAGAAATGCATTATACTCGCGCACAATTCGCGGGGGGAAAGGATCGATATTCATTGTGTACATTCAAAATACATGAATGTTTTGTAATTGGCTTTATATTATATCCTCCCCCTCGTAAAATTATTTTCGTGCTAATCAAGGCGCCTTGTAATGAGGTTGTAGGGGACCTGTTTTTTTTAACGCAAAAGACATCAACGGAAGTGCGCTCCTAACAGTATGAGAGACGCCATTGTTTTTAATCAATTTTGAAGATAAGATAAGATAATTTTATTGATCCCATCTAATGGAAATTCAGTTTGACTACAATTGACAAGCTCAGCGAAACTACTGTACAAAAACAATATTGATAAAAAATTCGAACAACATTCACACACAAACACATACACATTCACAACTAGCGCTTTATGAATTTGACTTCTATAGAAATTCTATTTAGGCTACTAAAACTAAAAATGACATTACTTGCTTTCGGTATGGCACATATTAGTGAGCTGTAAATTAACGTTGATCGCGCAGATAGTTTTGGGTCATTTACGTGGGGTAACCGTAGTCCGACTTGCAGAAATAAAAGAGCGATCTTTCCTTTAGGCTACTTCTTGGTGTCAGGAATGGTTGAGCCAAGAAGAGTTATATATATATAGTCCAATCACGGCGTAGCATACGCCGCTATTTTGCAGGCCCGGCTATAGGGCACCGCAACCTATTCGACCGCAGTGGGTCCAGCACTGTCCCACGCCAATCCTAGGTGTAAATTATTAAATTAAACCATTTTATAACTTATAAAGATTTTCCGCTGCTTCCTTATTTATCAGGAGCTCCTGGAAATCTCATGAAATTGCAAAATATACGAAAAAGTCCTGGAAATCTCCGGAAATTATTAAAATCTTTTGAAAACTCACACAAATCTTCTGAAATATATAGACAAAAATTGTCATTTTCGGGTGTCTTTTAATATGGAAAACGCAAACCTAAACGCGATAAAAAAAAAAACGGCATTACGCAATACCCGTAATTGTGGAATCTAGTGAAAGAAGCTTCTCCTGCCTCAAACTAATGAAGAATTACTTGAGGTCAACAATTCTCAAAGATAGATTGAAACATTTGGTAATTCTTGCAATTGAGCGTGATCTATGTAGGAAACAGAATTCTTATGATATACTGTATGACTTCGCTACACGCAAGGCTCGTTTAGTAATTCTGTGCGTAGTAAAGAATGAATAAAATGCAAAGAAGAATTTATTGTCTAATACAAAATCTTAATTTTCATTTATTATCCATATCCCTACATAAACTGGGTCCCGCGAAATCCGTTTCGCTTTGGATAAATGATAAGTAATCACAATAACATGTGTAGATAATAAATCATAAGTTCAGTCCAAGTTGTTGGCCTCCTTCGGTCGTTGAGCGACTATAATTTATCTCGAACACTTTTTCATGTGGCTGTGGGGCCTTATTTTGGAGAGACACTCCCGTAAGCTGGAGTGTCCTCTCCAGTTTTTGGGGTTAGGGCTTTGAATAAGCAAGATGAAAGTCTGGGCATTGTTTATGGTCGGAAAAATGCCGCCCTCACAGCAGTTCCTTCCTCTCCACGCAGCTGATGTGACCAAAGGAACGGAATATCGATACAGTTTGGGATCAGCAGCGCGCAGGGTTGTCTCCCGAAGCCTTTCCCAAGTTTGGGTATGGCGGCAAGGCAGCGGAGGTCCAAGTAATTACTTTATTAGTGTTAATAAAGAAAGCACCTTATATATTATGTTGCTTGATATAACATTGACGTCAACAACATCCCAGTTTCAAAAATCATGACAAAGATTCATGTCTGTAACAGTACTGTTCAAACTGTCTATAAACCTCATTTCTTGATAGTAGTATACAAGAACTGTCACTACCTTCTGACCAAGACTAATAAAAAACAATTTCCAAGGTATCACTTGAACCTTGAACCCACAGTATCGATATGTAACGTCAACACTGAAACCCTATAGACATAAATATCAGAGATTCTAACGTCTGATCTACAACTAGAAATACGAACGAATCCGTATAAAAATATCTTAACAATATGAAATAAAACACATCCTAAACAGGGGTCAAATAATCCTATCCTAGGCAATTCGCTAAGGCTGTCCGGTGAAGTATTCATTTTCATATCATTGTATAAATACCATTGTGTTAAATTTATCATTTACTTTTAAATCATCATATACATCGTTTATTAATTTATGTAGGCCTACAACTGAGTGTGTATGGTGCGTGTCTGTTAAGCTGAACCTTCGGAATGGTGTAATTGACAGGCAAAAAGAATGCATAATTAATTTTAACACACACACACACACATTGCAATTAAAATTACACTTTACTACCTAGACATTTAAATATCTAATATATATTATATATATATAATTTATTATTATTATATATATATAATTCTCTTCATGGCTCAAAAGTTTGGACAAGAAGTAAAGGAATGATCACTCTTTTATTTCTGCAAGTCGGACGGACTAGAATTACCCTACGAAAAAAAAATGAGGGGGGGGGGGGAGAACAAGTAGTATTCACCCGTCACAAAATAGCAGGACCGGACTCTACCGTTGTGACCAAGAAGTCATGGAAAGATCACTCTTTTTTATAGGTTGCAGTGGCCTAAGGCTGGCCCTGCAAAATAGCGGCGTATGGTACGCCGCCGGTCTTATCTTATCTTATATAATACAGACGTTACTTCAAAAAAGAAGATGATTACGTCCTACGCGTCATGCATTTAGTCATGCATATTAACCAATGACTTAAATTCTGCCAAGTCACTGGTTTTTCTAGTAATAAATAATCAAAGTCCTCACAACTCACAAACGGTGAGTTAAAGCAGGTCCGCCTATATTTCAGCATGAAATCATTATTATGTGTGTAAGTGTGCGACTGTATGTTTGTGAACGAGAGATAGAGAAGAGAGCAACATAAATCCACATTTCTAGGGGGAAATCTCAAGCAATTACAGCTCTGCTCTTTTCATGATTCGAATTTGTATGTACTGCATTTTTAATGACTCGGTCACCGAGTCGGTGGGATTTTCATTGATATAAATTTATAATATAAATTTTGATAATAAAGTCGTAACAAAATTGAAAATATTGAAATATCTATGACATTTACGACGCAATTTTTAATCATTACTGGATGTAGTAAAGAAATAGAGATATCTCTATACATCTAAATCTAACCATCTCTTTACGGTGTACGCTAATGTAATGCAATCATAACTCAATCGAATTAGAACTCTCCGCAAATTTATTGGCTTGCCTAGTGAATGTCATCCAATCATCAAGTTGGATTTTGTTTGCCTTGTGAAACCCTTTTAAAAGTGACGTCTTTTCTCTTTACTAAGAATACTAGACTCTTAGTCTATAGATTTAGAATTTAGACTATCATAATCAATGATTATCACAATATTCATAATGATTCTAGATCTGAGTATAGCTATTCTTTTTATGTAGATTAGGTTTAGGTAGGTCTCTTCTCTATAATTATACTAGACTTTACTTTTACTACTACTAGTCTAGATCTCGTCTAGACTAGATTCTAGGTCTAGTGATAATATTGTCATACTCTCATGTATACTCATAGTCACAGTGATTGACTATATTACTAGATCTAGATATCTATAATTATATAATAACTTAAATAACTATAATAATTTAATTATTTTATTTGGTAACACATCTTTAATTTATGATCTTATCATGTTGTTAATGTTTATTCAGTTCATATTATTATAATTATTTAAATTATAATCAAATACTAGAAGTGTAGAAGTCTCTAGATCTAATAAAAATGTTAATAATCATATATTATATTAGATCTATATAAAAATATTATATTTATAGATCTAGATCTAGTATTAGTTCTAAGATTCTAGTATTTCTAGTAATTAGAATTTAGATAAGATTTATTAGATTAGAATTAGATCTATTTAATCTTCTATAGTATTTCATGATATCGCTTATAACTCATGGCTCATTATATTAATTAATTAAATATATAAAATATGATTATTTGGTTAGTTTGGACCAAACTTCTTAATTCTTTGATTTTGATAAAAATGTTTAAATATATATATATAATATATATTGTTACGATTCTCTCTCCTAATCAGGCCTTCTGTAAACACTGCTAAACACAACACATCAACACATCAAGAACTTGACAACAAGGCTCCAAATACTCTGGTACTTTAATAATGGTCAATTAAAACAGCCTATACGACACAATTGGCAACACAATCAACTGCTACAACGTTAGACTGTATATCACTGTATTAAACTCATAAGTCTACTGTCTCTTCCTGGACTCGTACGTTTGACTGGAGGACTGCACCAGGACCGACTTCATGGCTGACTAACAGTTCCGGTCTCCTTCGCTCTCCTGTCTTGAACTGCCGCTTTCTTACACACTGTGTCTCTCATCTACGCAGGCTTATGATCAGATGACCATAACACGGGCGCTATTCATGTGCAAAGCTCATGCCAGTACTGTCCCTTGCCTTTCAATATAGCACGCTAAACTGTTACTGGCCTGTGTCACCTATGTCAGCTGATCACACACAGTTAACCCTTTTGCGTTGCGAATAGGGTTATAACAATATATATATATAGAAATATAGATCTATATAGACTAGATCTCTATATTATTCTATATATTTTATTATTAGAAATCAAATATCATAATTGACATAATTAGAAGATAGATCTAGATCTCTATATCATAGTATATCTATTAGAATCTATCTAGATTCTAATTCTAGATCTATTACTATAATATATATATATTATATATATATATACATATCAAATAACTAAGAATCTAGATTCATGATAATATTTTATTAATAATTATTATGGATCTATATTTTAATAGTTCTTTTTGTAGACCATAGCTGAGTAACATATAACTTTGACTTTAAGATAAACTAGCTAGAGTCTGGATCCATATATACATATATCAAATAAAGTAAAATATAGCTGAGTATAGGCATTAGGGGCTGTCACAATTGACATTATTACTATTAACTATAGCCTAGGTATAACTATAGACTATAGGAATTAGGGTTAGGATCTAGATTAGATCTTGATCTATAATTATATTATGAATATTATTAATTAAAGTGAATGATAGTCTATAAAAAATAGTAGATCTATCTAGATCTACATTACTCTCTTATTATAAATCTAGAATTGTCTTAGTAAAGTCTACTTTTAACTGAAATAAACTACCCTTACCTTATTCAAATCTAGCTGTAGCTCTAGAGATTCAAAATAAAATAGCAATCCATTGTTACTGAATTGAATATTTATATATTATATTTAGATCTAGATTCTACATTATTTTGGAAGATGACAACTGTTTTAAACAATGAAAGAGATACTATAGATGGACTACCCAAGCAGTTTCTTTCATCGTTGCGAATATTATTTGATATTCTAGACGAGAACCAAACAGGTTTCATTCGTCTCCGAGATATCGAAAGCAGATGGAGTGATGATGGTGTTAAAGGATTACCTCCTGGGGTAGTAGAAGGCTTAAGAAAGGTAACACCTTCTAATGGGCTGTTAAGTTTTGAGAGGTTTGTTTCTGGCTTAAAACTTGCTTTGATGAGAAAACATGAAATTATTGACACTCGTAAACCTTTTGTCTCCAAAGAAAACCGATCACCTATAGACTACAGAGATAGAAGCCGAACTGCTAGCACTAATGATTTAATTACTGAAAGATTTTCTGGTGACAATAAACCTCAACAACCTTTAAACAGACTATACCAACAGAATCCAACAAATTTTTCTCAGAATCAGAAAGCTAGAAATTCATCCCAAAATGATTTAAACTCACATTCCGGACATCAAACTATTGAAAACCAAAGAAAAGAATTAGTACAAGCACCATACAGGGTTGACCAGAGCAATTACACAAACAAACCAGATTCTAGAAATACTTACAGCCTTGGTGTCCAAGGATCATCTAATGGTAATCCAAGGCATTATTTCAACAACAAATCACAGACGTCAACAGACCAGCCACCAATAATTCCACCTAGAAGAGATCAACCTTTCAGGGCCAGTACTACTTCAGCACATATCAGGAAATCTGTTTCAGGTCCCAATCTTCAGTCACATTCCCCTGTGATTCCACCAAGAGATGCTCAGTCGAGTACCAGAGTTCTGAACGAGCTTAAAAGCTGGCAAAGAGAATGGAGTTCCAGTCAACTGTCCAATAACAAGAACACTAAAGACCAAAATGACAGAGTGACTTATGGGACAGATGAAATGATATATGGTAAGTTAAATTGCTTTTGAGCATTCTACATTATAAGCATGAAAAACAATTTATAAAAATATTTCCAATCACACAAATTTATTATTGTTAGTCTAATTTATTAAAAATTAATTACATGATTGATTTCAAAATAATTGTTGGGTTTGCACTCAAAATAAGCTTGGTTTTATATTTAAAATGGTTTTTTTTACATTTTGATTGTTCTAGTGTCAGGATATGAGAGTGATAGTTTTTTTTCTTTAGATTATTAATTGAGTGTTGGAGCTGCATGTTTTATTTGTAGAAAAATATTGCTTAGTGGTGCTTTGTTAAAAAAATACATTCTGAAATGGGTACAGGTAAATCAAATGGTCTTTGTAATACTTTGATGATTTCTAGATGTAGGCAATTTACAGCCCACCTTGTTTTGGACATTTTGTAAAATTTTAGTTCAGATAGTGAAAAGTTGTAGTATGCTTATTTTTCTGGTAATTTTAATAAGTAAAAATTGTGACATGCAAAAAATTACAAATAGCATTAGATTATATTTGTGGATAAAGAAGAGCATATAAAAACACACATTTGTTAACACTGTGCTTGTCTACTTCTCTTTTTTATTCAATTCAGAAATCTTGTCCCACTATATTTTTGGTGTGTAACTTTATTAATCATTGATCTGGAATGTGTGACTTAGTGGCAGAAACTAATTGGCCACCTGGAAGAGGGCCTGAGTATGAATCTCAGTGTAGTATTTTTAATTGGTATTGACTTGAGCTGTGTTTGTTGAGCGTTAAGAGGTAGCACAGAAACATTCTCATAGGGACCCCCGCTTTCCAGATGGTACAAAAGAGATTTGACCATAGCCCACTTTGTATGATATAGCATGAAAGATACGGGATCAATTCAAAAATAGAAAATAAAAATCTATTGCTATTTTTTTTTGTTATTTCCAGCCAACATTGAAGATTTTCAAAAAAGACCTGATGAGCAGCTATCTACTCCATCAAAAGCCACTGTCCGGCGCCATGGATCTGGCAGAAGGCATACACTGGCTAATGGCATTGACCAAAATATGGTAGATTATATTTTTTTGCAACACTCAGATATAACCTGACTGTCTTATATTTTTTTGTGTGCACATTCAGTCTTTCTATGTTGTTTTATTTCATTTCACATGATATATTTAAAATAAAATTTAGAAAAAACTTCACCACTACTTAAATAACCTAATAAACTTTTTTTTTTGAAGGAATGTCTGTAATTTATAAGGTGAGATATAATAATGAAAATTTATTGGTGTGTAAATTAAGTTTCAAATTGACATTTTCTTTCATTTAAAGCTCAAAAAAATGAAGCAACTAGAGGAGGAAATGTCTGTCCTTCGTTCTGGTCTAGCTATGGTGGACACCGCTCGGGACTGGTACTTAAAACAGATTCGTGCTATCTCAGACAAGCAGGCAATGCTAGACAAGGTTAAGTTTAATGTAAGTGCATACTTTGGGATAGCAAGAGTTTTTGTTTTGATTGACTATTAGTGCTATCGTGTGTGACTGTGTATGGACAAACTAGTTGAACTTCTTATAGAATGTGTTATGTACTACTTTGTAGAAGTAGAAGTGGGTCAGTGAACACTAGAGTGCTGATAGAGACAGCTTCTACTGATTGAGGCGCAATGTCAAGATTAATAAAGTTAAATTGTTGATAGTCATAAGGTCTTTTCTTATTGTTTGCTAGATTTCAAATACAAAGCTTAGCTAACCTTGTAATGATTTTAAGGTTGAAAGAGTTTGTGGTAAAGAGCTCACCATTGTCTTGGGCAGTGCTGTAAAAGCAATTTAGGTACCAGTCTTTAAGTCACTTAAACTTTCACTAAGTTGAACCCATCGCTTGGTGTACATTTTTTATTGGTGCAGAAGACAGCAAGAATGATGTTTGGCTTTTTTTTGTTTCTCTAAAATTTTATTCAGAAACACATTATTTGTTTGAGGCCTTGATGTTGGTGATCCATTGGTTTTAATTACCGGGCATATTATCAGTCATCACAACTAGGACTTAACCTCAAAGTTCTTTACAAGTGGCACAGAAAAGTAAAGTACCCTTTCAGACCTTGTGATCTATAGGGCTGATCTGTTTCAGTGGCCCATGGTTAAAAAGGATGTCATGTGGCCAGCACAATGACAAACTACCTTTATTTTTATTACTAATGTCAGGTATCCATTAAAATTTAATGGACTCAAGGGTGTCCTTAAAATTCTTAAATTTGAAAAAAAAATAAAAATTAAACATTATATTTTTTATTTTGTAGCCTTTATATTCAAAATTTTTTTTTTTTTTTTTTTTTAGGAACTGGGAACATATTCGTTAATTTTTTTTTGGAAGAAAATATTTTTTAAATGAAAAGAAAAGGATTTTGTTTTTTTTATTTGAAGAACATGTTTTGTTTTTTTATTGGAGGAATTAAGTTTTGTGGTTTTCAATTAAAGGAAAATGGTATAATTAATAATTTGACCTAAATGAAAGTTAGATAACATTGTATCTGTAAATAAATTTAAAACACAATTTATTGTTATCCTCAGGATAATTCTCTTGATGCACATCAAGAAAAAATGAATTTTCAAAGAGCTCGGATCACAGAAGTGAACCAGCACTTGCATACTTTGATAGAGAGTTCAGAAAAGGTAAACAAGAATCACATATTCTGTTGCATATAGTTGTTGGCCTTACATTGAATGTTTTTTTTACCCATCTTTGGAAAGAATAAAGTGAAAATAAAATTTGCTTGTATGATTTACTTCCTTGCACAAGTATGATAAATTAACTACTTACTTCTCATTTCAAAGAGGAAAATTAGAAATTATTGACTAGCAGTTTGAAATGGAGTTATATTAAATTATCAGTTAAAATTACTATTAACTCAGAATATTTGAATTTTTATTTCTGTTAAATGAGGAAATGAAGTAAGATATACATTTTTAAAATATCAACATTTTTTAACAATGGGTGAAGCTTTTTATACAGGGTAGTCCAAAAGTTGATGGTAAAATAATTAAATTAATTAATTTGATTTATACTCATAGTTGTAGTTACTATTACATTTATCGCTTTGACAATAGTTTAATAGTGAACAATAATTCAAAATCTCTCAAATTTTGTCAACGCTTGTGTCATCTTTGCTTTGACAAGTTCTGCGCACATTTCTTTTGGTATTTCTTATATATTTCTTCTAATTAATGTCACTTTTTTGGATTTTGACAACAAACTTTGTGCTTGAATACTTCCCAAGAGAATAAAGCCATTTGAGTCATGCCTGGTGAATTGATAACTAATCCTATCCCACAGCACTTTTGGACCACCCTGCACTAAAAAATAAGCTTGGCTTATAAGATGTTTAATAAAAACTTGTCAGCTTTCATGTAATTTAAACTAAAATTTATCAATTTCATTGTTCATACATCAGAATGTAACTAGCGAAATTATATGCACTTTTACTTCAGGGTTTTCCTCTTCATATGAATCTGGCTGTGCCTGGGATTAAGCCGAATATGTCTGGTAAAGAGCCCACTGCACAAAATATAAAAAAACAAAACAGAAGCTTGTTAGAGGTACTGTACATTTTGTAAAGATGAGTTAGGTTATAGCAGCATTGGAGATAGAAGGTGGAGATAAATAGAATTCATTTAACATTTTGAATCTACTATTAATTTGTGGGGTCATTAGTAGAGCTGTTTGTGAAGTTTTAAAATGCTGAGACTAATTTTTAAAATCCCACGGGCATGACATGGCCTAAATTGTGCCGATGTGCCAAAAACTCAAACTTAAAATCCCTGTCTTAACCAGGAACCGGGATTCACACTTATGTCTTAACATGATCAGGTACAAAGTGTTTTGTAATTTTTTTTAAAAATATCCAGTTAAGTTTATAATGAAAAAAACAAATAAAAACTCCTTATAATGATTGTTCAGTCAAATGTAATCTTCATTTGTACAATCATATCAAAGATTACTTTATACATGTTTTGTTTATAATGAGAAAAGGTTTAAAGACTGCTTTGTAAAGGCGCAAATGATTTACATTTAGGCAACATGTATGTATTATTATTTTTTTGTAGGAGCTGAACCAAAAGAAAGAAATAATAAGCCAGCTTGAAAAGGAAAAGTCAACTCTTGTTCGTGAATTGTTTGAAGCTCGCTCCAAAAACAAGTCCAGCTTTGACGACACAACCTTTATGTAGCAGTCTGACTCTCATATTTTATTGTTTTTTTTTTACTATCTATTGCTGCCTTTATTTTCTGTACTACCCTTTAGCTTAATTTAATGCCTTTAAACTATTTGTGATAAGATTTGCTTTGCAACCAAAATGCTGTATTTATTTTGCTATGTTAATGTTGCTTCCTGTGTGTTCCAAAGATATTTGTCTTTTAAATCATTTCCAAAGATATTTATCTTTTAAAAGGTTTTGTATATTTTATGTGACACCACCATTGTTCAGTCGTTGGCAAGTCTAGTTGATTAATTATGTAATCACCCTTAAGCATTCAAAGGTCTTGAGGACCAACTTTACGATATACCGTTAGTCAATTAAATTTGTTAAAGGCAATAGTGAGGAATATACAAGTCCATAAAAGGCATTTACAATACAACTAAGCCAGCAAAATGAAGTTATTTCATTGTTTTCAATTCTTATTATTAGCTCAACATTCTTCCTAAATTAGCTTAACATTCTTCCTAGTCAAAAACAAATAGGGAAAGGTGGACCAAAAATTGGAAAGTGGTAAAAAGAAGACAAAAATTAAATCATTCATTTTTATACAAATTTAGCACATAGTAGTATAGCTAGATAGCCAAGTTGACATTCACTTTAATAAGGTGAATGTCATGGGCTCTGTCTTACTATATTACTTAAACATAAAGTAGATATTTTTTTTTTTTTTTTAATTTATAATATAAAATATATAAAACTTATAACACTTGTTTAGACATTAAATTTCTTTGGCCAATATTACTGATGCATCATGAAGTGGTTTTTTAGAGCTGCTGAGTGATGCTTAAAAGGAATGGTCCTTGTAAAACTTGCCATACAGTTGTTAGTACAGAACATCAGCATTACTGAGTGCAATATTCAGAAGAAAAAGCTCAGAGGAGTACTTTTGAAATGCTTTTTCATAAACCATAAGTCTACAAAAATTAAATAAGCAGTCTACTAATTTTGTTTTTAAAAAACTGCTAATAAATTTTTTTTTCATGTATTCATTCATCATTCACAGGCTTTGTTGATTTATTTATAATGGGTGTTTCTAAGTATCTTGTTCTAAATCTGTAGTGCTAGGGTCATGGAGAGTACACTCTACTAGACATTGTATTATATGCACTTTTTATTGGTTATGAGATCAGTGTGATCTGACTGAGGTACAGCTGAAGAGTGAACTAAAAATCCAAATTATGTACACAATTACTTTCATCAATAATACACTTTTTCATTGTTTCTCCATTTTGAATTTAGGCTCTAATATGTTTTCGATCAAGTTGTCATTAAACTAAAAAAGATTCTACCATAGTAGGGTGATCTTAATTTCACCATTATTGAAATATAAATTTAAGTTCAAGAACTTAACTTTCACATATCAGTCACATGTATTATTAATGTATATATATTTTAATAGTTTGCTGTGTAACTATAATATTAGTTTGTAATATAACAGTAGATAAAAGGTATTTTTCTCTGTCAGTATTTTGAGATATTACCTTTGTTTTTGTTATTTTTATTAAAAATTAAAATCTAAAAAATAGTGCTGTAGCCAGTAATATTTTTCTGTGTTGATGTTATAAAATTATTATAACTATTTAGTTGATATAGTTTACCAATAATTTTCTTTTTCTAAAAAAAGACTGGAAAAATGTAAAAGGACAGTACCTTCTCATCTATTTAATTTCAAGCAATGTAGTGTATATTGAAAAATAAATAAGAAGTTACTTTGCCCTTGTTAAATTCTAATTGTTTTGGTGAATAGTCAAACAGTGGTCTGATTCATTAGATTTGCTTGTAATGTTTCTTACTAACTTAAAGGTAAGGCCTGATAAAAATCTATCAGAAAACGTTAAACTTAGTGTCATACTGTGGTACATTATCAACATTGCCTCAATGTTTCTGGTGTAGGTCTAGAGCATTATTGAAATTATTTTTCTTCTTTTAAGAAAAGCTTTTACTCATGTTATGCCTGAATACGTTTTTCTGATGCACGTAAGACAGGAGTGACTCCGAAGTTGAAATTAATTATATGGCTTACTCACAATGTATCTTCCTGAGCACTGAAGTCCTTAAAAGCCACAGACACTTGGATGCATTTCTTCTTGAATGTATATAATTGCTTACTCAATACATTTATTCATGTTCAGTGTTTCTCTGCCAAAGCTTTTCATTTCTCCCTAATTCTTTTTATCCATTGATGTCAATTGTGCTATATATCTTTTTCTAATTGTGATAAGTGCTTGGATAGTTTACATTTGTTACAGTAAATACAATGTATTGATCACATTCATGTGTTCACATCAACTTTGTTTACGAAGTTATATATTTGATAACCATGAATGCTGGATTTATGACTCATTTGACTTTGTGCTTGGGAGAAACAAAAATTGAAAGTATCTTGTTTAAACCTCTTTAGATACATTTGAATGTTCAGAATATCCTATGCCATTTTGTTTTGAAATCATTATTTAGGCCTTGCTTGTTTTCTAAGAGAAACAGAGTTCTCTAACCTGAGTACACACTCAGGATAAGAAGAATTACTTCTCCCAAACTGTTTAGGGCTCTAGCCTAAAATATTCTAAACCTATTTCGATCATGTTCTGCATATAATTTCTATTAATATGTTCTTTCGCCCTTATTTTTGAAACCTTTTCAATCTTGCAAATATTGAAAGCTTATCATTCTTATAAATTTGATACTGAGATATTTTGTTGCTTTATTTGTTGTGCTGTAGAGTCTTATGTTGTGTAACCCTAAAGAAAACTATATGTAAGAGTGTATAAAGGGCTACCCTTAGCCCCCTGGATGTCAAAAGTGGTCATCATCGAACCACGATGGACGAACTAATATTATTATATAGGGTTACTTCACTTCATAGTAAGGTTCCTGTGCTAAACTTGTTTTGCTGGTCAACTTATTTCTATACTTTTAACAATGTGGCTCTAAGGTACGCGTCTCACCACCATGTCTGAGCATAGTGCTATCTTATTGCATTGTTCTTTCAGAACATCCAGGGACTTAGCCTAGTTGTTCTCAAACACCATTTATGCAATCTCTTTCCTGGAAAGTATTTTGTGCAATTATAAAACATCTTTTTTTTTTCAATGCTTTAACTGGTCATCTGGGTATTCCCCAATCCCAGGAAGAGCAATGCCTCCCTAAATCATGATGATTAATGATTATAAAACTAAATTTTATTATAAAACTAACACAAAAGTTTTGAGCCTATAGTCAACCTGACACAAAGTTGTGCTCATAGCCAAACCAGATACAAAAGCTGCGAGTCCAAAGCCAACTAGACTTAAGACCTGTCAGAACTTCAGTGTCTATATTCTGTTGATTGTAATTAATCCTCGAGAAATGCATTCCAGTGTTTTTTTTTTGTATTAACTAAACCATTTGGTGCTACTCTCATTTACCTTCAATGATATTCAAGATCTTTGTGTGTGTATTTTCAAGTGTAGTGTTGACTGATCATTTAAAGCCTGATAATATTCTAGCTATGCTTTTGGTGTGTAGATTTGTGCTTTCTGATAATGGTATCATTAAACTTTTGCTTCTGTGCTACTCTTTGCAGCCATGACAAAAACTGTTTACATATAATTCCAATGTAATCATGAACATTTAATAAGGTGTATCTTGTGATTGAAATAAATATGTTCTAACCTGTACTCAAACAAGATCATTTTGATCACATTTCAAACTGAGATCTTTAAAACTTTTTTTTTGTAACATTGCATAACAAGGACAAGTTTACTTTGTTTTCTTGCTGTATTCACTACATAAAACATAAATGTGCCAATAGTTGCTAATATGCTTGCCACTACATGTATGATTATAGCATTGTAACAAACAATTGTTCATTTAATAGCATCCAGCAAGCCTCCAATTTACCCTCTTCTGGTGTAGAAAAACAATATTACCAATACCATTAAAGAATTCTAAGTTGTGCTCAAACAATCTACTGATTTGATTATTGTTTATTTATTCAAAATGTTTAAACAGTGTAAAATTGTTAAGACATGTCCACACTTTGTAACAATAATAATATATCCAATATAATATGTGTCCAAACTATTCAACCTTACAGACAATGCAACACTGGCTCCAAATTATGATACTAAGAATATTGAATTCTCAGTTTCAATCTATCAAATCTTGTATTGATCCACACGAGTGAAATACATAGTTTGAATCAATCTCATTTTGAATTCAACCACACTGGTAAATTGAATCAATGTTTTATTGAATCACTTCTTCAACTCAACCACACTGGTGAATTGAATCAATGTTTTATTGAATCACTTCTTCTACTCCACAATACTGGTGAATGAATCAAAGTTTCAATGAATCACTTCTTCCACTCCACAACACTGGTGAATGAATCAATATTTTAACGAATCAATTCTACTCCACAACGCTGGTGATTTGAATCAATGTTTTAATGAATCACTTCTTCTAATCCACAATACTGGTGAATGAATCAAAGTTTCAATGAATCACTTCTTCTAATCCACAATACTGGTGAATTGAATCAATGTTTTAATGAATCACTTCTTCAAATCCACAATACTGAATTGAATCAATAACAAAATTTTTTTTTTGCTTATTTTGTAATGATTGATCTTGAGCTTAAGTATTTGTTATCAACTGATATACAGGACTTTGATGTCGAGGGCTATGCCTTTGTCTTTCCATTTTGTTTTGAGTAATGCCCTCGACACCAAACTCAGACTAATGCGCTTCCTGATCATGGCCAGATTCTTATATGTTTGCGAGTCTTGGACGCTGACTGCAGATCTAGAGTGGAGGATTGCTAGAATGGAATGGAGATGCTACAGAAGAATCCTCGGTATCACATTTAAAGAGATTAGAGACAGGTAAACAACAGCGATTGTCCCCACGATAACCTGCTAACTATTGTTTAAAAAAAAACGCAAACTAAAACTTAATGTCAATAATACAAGATCTTTGGGACTCGCAAAGACCTTCCTTCAGGGAAGTTACCAGGAAAAAGAAGAGGCAGAAAGAAAAAGTGATGGGAATAAAACACAAGAATGGACGGGCCTGCCATTTAAAGAGGTTCTATCCAAGGCAAAAGACAAATGGAGAAGGACAGTCGAAAAATCTTTTGTGGTGCCCCAACGGTCCAACAGACTAAGATGAAGATGATATTTGACTATTTTGTGCTATGAATAAATCTTCATATGCTCTTTTTCAATTGTCTGAACAACGAGTTAGAATTGGTCCATGGCGTCTGCTAGTGCAGACTATGGCCTTACTTCTCTTGTCCTACCAATTTAGGCGCCAAGCTTGTCTCTTATTAATTGATACATGACTTCCATATGCTACGTTAATAAAGACGTCAGTTAATAATAGATGCATGTGTATGCAAAACAGTGTATATATATATATCCAACACAAAAAGTCTCCGAAGATTGTCAAGAATTGCACAGGAAACTGTTTCTGGAGACTTAAGAGAGACGTATTGTGCCACATCTGTTACAGATGTATGTCTTTAGGGTTTTGACTTTTCCTCGTAGTAGCATTTATTTTCATCATCAAATAATTTATTTACAATACTGGCAAAATTGTGTTCCAGAAAATGAAAACTAAATTTAAAAATCCTGATTGATTCTATCAATGAGTATACCAAGGCTGGGACGTAGCTAGGAATTTTCCATCGTTTTGGGGCCCGGGGGGCTTGACCTCTTTTGGGACCCCTGCATTTTGCGCAATATTACATTTTTAATGTAAAAATCCACCACTCATTTGCTCCCCCCCCTTTTTTTTTTCAAGCGGGGGCCCGGAGGGATTTTCAAATTCTCCTCCTCCACGACATTCGCGTTATCACGCCTACAAGAACTGGGCTGTGATACTGCCTGGTCGTGCGGTTTGCGCGCTGGACTGTCGTTCGGATTTATCGACGGTCGAGGGTTCAAACCCTGTCCGCTTCCATCCCCCGTCGTCCTGCGGGAGGTTTGGACTAGGAAGTAAACTATCTTCAACTCTGAAGGAACATCCGAATTATGTAAAACATTTTACAGACAGTTAATTAGCGCTTTGTTGTGCTGTAATTAGCAAGGATAAATAGAGCAGAGCTAAATTAAAAGATCAAATTTGTGAGAGGATAATTTCCATGAATTAGATCAGGATTCGTTAACGTTAGTGCCTTAAGCAGAGAAATATAAACTTTGAGTCGCAGTACTGTATAAGTGTAGGAAATAAATCACCAGAGGGCGCTCATTCATATTATGGTTTCAAACATATATGAAACTTGAAAAATAAGACGCACTATATCAGTAACTATATGTAACTATATGTCAGTAATATAGTAGGGCCTACTCCTTTCTTTCCAAACGATTCAAATCTTTAAACCCTGCTCAAGTGTCTATTCCTCAGCAGGGTTTAATCCACACATGTCTGCTTTCTCGACTCTACGCCATATACTGTGTGCCAGGGATGGGCTGACCTTGTGCGCAACCATCTTCTTCCGGTACACGAAATCGCACAGCTCCGGCCTGCTGTTGGGGCTCCGGTCGTAGAGGCTGTCCGGTATGTTGACGTGCCTCGCGTCGAAGACTTTGGCGACGATCCCGGTGATGAAGGCGTCCTCCACCCCGACGTACGGGAGGTACTCCGCCATTTCCAAAATGCGCTTGGCAAACGTAGTAGGCATAACGTAGCAAGCACCCTGAAATAACAAACAGCGAGTTAGAAAGGTCTGCCTACTACTGTGTGCACACGTTATTTCTCCTTCACCCATTCTCGGATCTAGCTGAAACTTCGCACAATTATTCATTGGCATAGACAAGACAAGAATCATTTTTTTAAAAAGTAACCAAGTAAACAATTATATACTGGTAATTCATTATTTTGTTTTAATAGCAACAAGGGAAACTAATACTTCACTATTCACAGATATGGCTAAATTTGTTGGGTTTACGCTATTTCTCTCTCATGAATTCTCTGATCAAGTTGATAATTTAAACAATTATTCATTGTACTTAACAAAACACGATTCAACAAACAGAAATAATCAATTAGTCAATTAATTATTGGTAATTAATTATTTTGTTTGATATTGAATAGGGGAAATAGCTTGTAAATTAATGGAACGTATTAAGGACGAAGTTCTTCCCCTTTAAATAAGTTTTTTTAAGGATTTGTTATATTTAGCTTGTTTTTAAAATCCGGTATATTTTGCAACAAAATACAACAAGAAAGTAAAAGAAGACAAAGGGATATGGATAAATCTGGTGGCGATATAGGCTAATGGAACCTCAAGAAGAATGAAAAGAGGAAGATTCTGCGACATTTTGAAGAAGTCTAAATAAACAATGCTAAGAAATCTGCATTGAAAGAGCAATGTTGACAACTAAGATGAATTGAGCTCTCATTTAAACAATATCTAAATGATTGGCAGTTGATCTTCGTAAAAAAAAAATATCATTTATTACAGCTAGTTAGTTGCCCCTTTGTTTTTTTTAATAAGTTATTAATCCTAGAGTGAAAGTCTAATGCTTCCAGCATAGTGATTTTTTTTTCTGCAATAAACGGAAGAGGCTAGAAAATTGAATTGTGCAGTGCTAAAAACTGCACAAACGTTGTCATATACCATTTTAAAAAACCTAGCTATCAACTCATATACCATTAAAAAACCTAGCTATCAACTCATATACCATTAAAAAACCTAGTTTATCAACTCATATACCATTAAAAAACCTAGTTTATCAACTCAAATACCATTTAAAAAAACCTAGCTATCAACTCATATACCATTAAAAAAAAAACTAGTTTATCAACACTTCCTTTATTTCGTACACAGGATAAACCAAAATGCTAGCTATTTATAATTTTCCCGCCCTGTATGAAAATCTTCATGCTTCTAGCTCAGTGCGTTCTGGTCCAAACTCTTTTGTAGCCCGTGGGGGGGGGGGGGGGGGGGAGGGGGGTTTCTGGTAGGCTACTACACTGAGACCTACTCACTTTAACATACGGTGGATACCAGTCTGGGGAGTACGCTTTCTTCGAGACCATGACTTTGTTGTCTTCGGTCCTCCTGTTGACACTTTCGGCATAGACCACTGCCCCGAAGATCATGTTGGTCAAATCTTGGTAGGCCAAGACCCCCAGCAGTATGGGCAGGTCAATGAATGAGTCTTCTTCCACCTGTAGTATGTATGTTACAGTGATGGGTGAGAAAAAGAAGTGATTTAGTATGAACACTATTCAGTTGATGGATATTGTCTTGACTATTATCAGTTATACATTAGTCATGAATTGTGTTAATTAACTTTTTTTTGTTAAATTACAAAGTAAACAGGAGACTACGATAAAAATAACAAAAATGAAAATTACTTAAGTAAAAAATAGAAAATGCAGTGCAAATTTTGTATTTTACCCGCCCTCAACCCTCCTTTTTGGGTGTGTGTATGTTGGGGGGGGGGGTGAATTCACCTTGCTGAAATAAACCACACCACTATACATCCCCTCTCTTCATAAGATAAAAAATAAAAAGTCTATTTAAAAAATGTATGGGGATCTGTGTGCAGGAAAGCGTTCTCAGGGGAGGTAAAAAAAAGCGTTACATAGACACCCTTAAGATCTCCCTCAAGAAGTGTGATATTAAAATTCACTGCTGGGAAATACTAGTTCTCGATGGCTCCTCATGGCTTGAAGCCGTGATTGTCGGAGTCTCAAGATACGAGACAAGGGGCGCGGCCAACACGAAAGAACGCAGGGCTAACAAAAGGCTGAGAGAAAAGCAGGCCTGTCTGCAGTAAGCCCAAATTACCCATGCCATGTGTGTGGCCGGCTTTTTAAAGCAACGTTTGAACATAACAGTCATCTTCGAGTTAATAGGAAAATGAGAAATGTGCTCATCTTCAATGACGAACTTTCCTAAAGCGAAGATCTCGCCTATGTCATCTCTATTGGACAATGTTAGAAGCAACCCAAAATAAGTTTGG
This sequence comes from Biomphalaria pfeifferi, assembly GCA_030265305.1. Lineage (NCBI taxonomy): Eukaryota > Metazoa > Mollusca > Gastropoda > Planorbidae > Biomphalaria > Biomphalaria pfeifferi. Next base: position 38,686 of record JASAOG010000379.1, read on the forward strand.
GGGAAACCGGTCAGTAAAATCTATCAATGGACAAGTATAATTCTTAGAACCTTAGTACCTTCTCAACACAATCGCCATTCCAACTGCTACATATGCATGTGAGACATGGAAGTCATCTCTCAAAATTGAGAAAAGACTAAATGTGGCTCAACAAAAAATGGCTGAGACGATTTTTGGGAGTCAGTTACACAGATCGGGTCTCAAACAAGGAAATCCTATGCCGAACTGGGAGTCGAACACTTAGTGTGCTTGTGACAGAGCGTCGCATGAGGTTTGCGGGACATGTTCTACGTCAAAATGAATTACGCGCACCAAGAGTTGCGATAACATGGAAGCCAATTCGAGGAAAGCGCAAACAGGGACGTCCTCGTATTACATGGCGACACACCTTCATGGAGGACCTCAAAACAGTAGACACCAGATGGGAGGAGGCTTCAGACATTGCCAATGACAGATCTTTATGGAGACAGCTTGCCGCCCAATGCACCGAACGGCGAGGGAGGACCTAACTCTAAGTAAGTATCAGCGAGCCGCAAAGGATCGGAGGTCGTGACCGGGTGGTTATCTACTACCAGTGGTGACACGTTGACCTAATAATATACTCATTTTTAAAGAACGGGATACTTGAAAGTGAAGGTCTGTTGCTACTTACTTTAATATATATATGTATTTACCTTGATGATGTAATGTGTTCCTGGACAATAATCCAACACCCATTTGAAAGCTGAAAGAATCTTCCTAGATGCTGGCTTGTGTGTTTCCTATGAATATTTGAAAGTGACTTGTTTCAAGAAGCAACCAATGAAGTCATACATGAATAATTTGTAACTAATGGTTATGTCTATTATTTTAACAAATAACACTTGTAACATAGCTTTTATAAGGATATTCTTAAAGTCCGATACTAAGAACGAGTAAGGAATCAGAATTATATCTGAAATTCCTTTCCTGACGAGTATCATGCGTAGTATGGAAGAGATCGGACATCGTGTTTAAAGGTCTCCCTGTCCCCGCACAAGGAATAATTTGAAAATAATGCTATGTGAAATAAAAAAAAACACAGCAACATTTGATCTATCTACTTAGAGTGTCTAGAAATAATGGTCACTGTTGTCCTGTTTACTCTTTTTAATAGACTTAGAAGATCGCCAGAAAAATAATTAGCCGAAAAAAAACCCAAAAACAACGAAAAAACTCTTTGATACTTGAATACTCAATTCCCAAGGTAGATAACCCCGCGTCACTTTTGGAATGTTTGAAAAAAGGGTAACAAGTTTAATAAAAATCGATTTCTACCTTTAATAAAGTAATACAGTTAACTAAACATTCACGTTTTATTTGTTCATAATCGATTTTTTTTGCATGAAGGTTACTATTAAATCATAATTAGAAAAATAGAATATAATTGTTAGTTCCCCCTAGTGACTTCATTATACTTACAAGTATAAATCACGAAGCTCTTTAATAACGCTGGATATATGATGCAATTGTTACAACAGTTCAAGACGTGTCGTGCCCAATGTACCAGCAAAATGTGATCACACGCAGCACGAGTTGTATGTGCGACTCTAATTTTTAATTTCGGTAATATAATGAAAATTTTCAAAATTAAATTATTATTCAACTTATGGACTATGCTGAAAGGTGAAATAACAGTAGAAATTGAACAATCTTTAAAGTTATATCTGGCTTCTAAACATCATGTACATTTGTACATATAGCTCGATAAGACCATAATTTCATTACATGAATTAGAGGAATAGATAGTCCCTTCATACCCAACTTAAAGCAATAGATATAACTATACACAATCAAACAATGTTTTCTGTCTGTGAGCGAGAGACTTACTTCACATAATTCAACATTTGTCAGAAATGAGTGCACTCTGCACAATTATAACACGTTTTGAAAAAAAACGAAACATATTGAAAAGACCATGATCTATTTGTTCATAAAATACACTCACCTGGATGTCAACTAAAATGATGTCATTGAATTGTTCTGACTCCTTGGTGGCCAGGTCATTGTCAATCGGGTCGTCACTGACTTCTAATACGAAAATAAGCTTGATCTCTCCCAACAGCTGAACAAGAAATTATATTAGCAATTAGATGCTTAAAGTAGGGGATACAGCTGAACAAGGAATTAGATTAGAAATCAGATGCTTAAAGTAGAGGATGCAAGCTGAACAAGGAATTAGATTAACAATTAGATGCTTAAAGTATGGGATATAGATCATATGGATTGAAGATAAAGAAAAAGGGGCAACCGTGCTATTTTCGTATAGTATTGCCAATTATGCTATTCTTTAAAGGTTTTCCTATCCTCTAGATTTCTAGGTCTAAATAATCATGCATAACTTTCATTCTTAATATATCTGATTATGTGCTGATTCTGAATCTATCATTTTGAAATGCTGTGGAGAACAGGCCTATTATATTATTTCAGGACTTTACTTCATCGATAAAAATGTGTGTTTACTTTCCCTAACTAAAGTCAGGTAACCATTAGACTTGTGTGGGGCGCCCTAAAATACTGAAATTCAAATTCCCAGTCTTTACCGAAATTCGAACTCAGGACCCAAGGTTCGGAAGCCATGGCCTTAACCACTCAGCCACAGCGCCCCCTATATCATGTGTAACATACGCAAGATAAATTGTTAACTAAGATATAAAAAAAAATTGCAGGTCTTTTAGCCAAGAATAGATGATAAAAAAAATACTTTGACAGATACTTAAGTTTACATTTTTTCCCCACACTATTTGTATAAAAGAGTGTGTGACAATTCTATCAGCTAAAACATTTGTTTCATTTCAAGAGTCGGGCCAAATTGAAGGTGGATAGTAGAAACTATTTTTTTTTAAAATACCGGTTATAAAAACGTTGCTATGCACAACATCTTTCAGCGTGCCTCCAACCCTGTATCATAAGAAAAACCGCGACATCTCCTCGTTTTTAGCAGATGCTATAGTAAGCCCTAGATTTACGTAACGGTCTCTAAAATATTAAAACATTCAAACCTGTCTCCTGGGCCAGTTGTTCCCCTTGGCAACACTTCCCCAGGTTTCTCGTACTACATTCCTCTCTATCATGTGACGGTGATGTGTGTGCACAACAATAACAGCCAATGGCGCCATGTCGTCTGCACACATTTCCTTGGCCGCGATGAAAAACACCGGGCTCATCTCCCAACGCTTTTGCTTGCTGGGGACGAACGCTTCGATCTGCAAAGCTAAATCTTGTTTGCCATAGAAATGCTGGAGACTGTGTTTCACTAGCCTACGATGCTTCTGTGTATCGTCCTGGTTAAAAATGAATTCCTATTTTAGCAATTGAGTAACGAAAAAAAAAACACGAAATGACAAGGACAATATATTGCCATAGATCTAGTAGAGCTACAAGAAGTTTAAAAACAAAACTCACTGTTTCACTTTGTTCGGATAATCCTTCGGATTCGGAATACAATTACATCAAAGCCAAAACTTCCCTCAGGACTACGTAGGTTGGCAACATACCTGCAAAGGGCAGGGTTCAAACCCGGGGACCTTCATGACCACCGAACGTCAGTCCAGAGCACAAACCACACGACCAGGCAGCCACCCATTAGTCTGACTAATCAGTAATGCTTAACCATTTTCGTCCTAAAGACCATATCTGTCACGAACCACATTACCGCTCTAATACTAAGGAACTCAGCCTAGTATACTTCATTATAATTATCGGCTGAAGTTTCTAGCCTATAAGCGGATAGCACAGCATCACGGGCAGAATATGTACAACGGGCAGTAATCTGAGCATCACTAGTGTAAGTGAAAAACTGAAACTAAAAATTCAATACTTGTGTAGTTTTTCTTAAGAAAAAAAAACCTTTTTATTACTGAAATCGAACCCCTGCGTGCAGCCCAGCTCCTGTAAAATTGTAATCCTACAGGAAACTTCATTTATGTCTGTAGGGCATAATAAAACAAACCAGGGCCGGATTTAAGGCAGGGCAGGCGGGGCTTCAGCCCTGGGAACTTCCACAAAAAAGGGCCTCCAGAAAAGAGATTTCGAATTCTCTGCTATTAAATATGAGTAACTAATACGTGTTAAAAAGTTGATTTTCATTAAAGCTTTCCACATACTTAAATCCGGCCCTGAAACAAACACTCGTTTTCGTTTTAATCCTGCATACATGTTAATTAAATTAAAACTCTGCTAAGTCATAAACATTTGTCAGAATACCTCTTCGAAATTCGAATGTCAGTTGAAAAGGAAAGCAATGAGTTTATAAGACATACGTTTTTATCTCTTTCTGAGCATTAATATTCAGTTTTTGTAAGTTATTGTTAAATATGTTTCAAGAAAGATAAGATAAGATATTTTTATTGATCCAATCATATGAAATTCATTTTGACACTATAATTGACAACCTCGACGTAACTACTGTACAATAACAATATAGATGGAAAATTCTAACAACATTCACACACGAAACACATACAGACTCACAACCAGTGCTTTATGAATAAGACTTCTATGTACTTCCCACTTCGACAGTGGGATGAAGGAGTTTTTAAATCTTTCTGTTTTAGTCCTAATGGAAAGGAGACGACCACTTCGTTCAGATCTTATGTAATAGTTGTAATCAATGGGCGAAGGTTATCTTTAAGAATCGTGAGTGTTTTGGAAAGGCATCTCCGAATAAGGTATCAGAACACTTTATAAAATACTAAAACTCATTTTAATCTACTTTGAGATCTTCAATGGGACAGGTGTATTTGACTAGTCAATTGTAAGGATAGAAAAGGAGTTGGTTGAAAAACGTAACTTTAATGATTGACAACTTTGCAAATGAAAAAAAAAAAGTAAAGTTTCCCTTTCATACCTAGCGATCTATGGGGCAAATGAAGTAGGGCCTATAGGTCATCTGCTTCTGTGGCCCACGGTTAACGTGGGTAAGTTTTGTATTGCTTAATAGTGGCTGTCTCTAAACAAATATGGTTTACATAACAATAGGAGGTGGGGGAGTGTACATATCTTTCTGCCCGGGGTGTCAGCCCCCTAGGTACGTCACTAGAGCAGGTTTATGCTTTAAAATCATAATGTAATGTGTCAAAGAGCAAGTTGTAAAGTGAGTTTTATGAACCCTTTTAATTATATAATCCTTGACACAATACAAAAGCGTCTAAATAGCATTGTTAAAGTATGCACTAGTTTAATTGTTTGACACAACACAATGCCGGTCATAGACCACTGAAGCCTATGCGACCGCAGTGAGCCCCGCACTTTATAGGCCCCGCGCTAATTCTAGGTGTAAATTATTAAATTAAACCATTATAACTCTAGGAAATCTCCAGAAATTATTCAAATCTCCTGTAAACTGATAAAAGTATCCTGAATTATAGACATAATTGTCATTTTGGGGTGTCATTCAATATTGAAAACACCAATCATAAGCGCGATAAAAAACGGCATTATAGGCCTACAATACCCGTCACTGTAGCATCATTTGAAAGAAGCTTCTTGTGCCTCAAACTAATCCAGAGGTCAATAATTCACGAAGATAGATTAAACAATTCGGCAATTTTCGCTTTGAATGAATGAATAAAATGTAAAGACGAATTTATTTTCTAATACAAAATCTTAATTTTCACTTTATATCCTTATCCCATTCCCAACCCAGACTGGGCCCCGTGCAATCCGTTTCGCATAGAGCCCAGCAATAGAGACATAACAGAGTTACAGGTCTATTACCTTACCCCTAAAAAACTGTTGTCTACTTCACAGCGCGAGCAGTCGCAGTCTTGCGTGTCCTCCTGCTGAGCTTCCTGAGGCGGTTCTGGGAGCTGAAGCCTCTGTTGCTGCATCATTTGAGCTCTGGCTTGAATCATGGAGGCGTGGTCCCTCAGGAGGTTGCCAAAGAAGTTGTGACTCCTTGACATGTCTGGCTCGTCCTCGCTGAGCTCTCTGGGGCTCTGGTAAGGGCTGTAACCTTGGTGATTTGTAATAAACAAGTCTAGTAACTGATACAGGAAGTCAAAAAAATCACGACATGAATTTGCGTAAGGTGTATATGTAATAAAAATGTTAGTGTAGAAAGATGGATTTTGTTAGTTAACTTGCAGATTTGAAAAGAAACAGGAGCTGTTGACTTTGAAGTAACTGCTGCCCCCCAAAAATCCGTGTCAAGGACACACAGCAGATGGACAGAAATGACAAATATGATGTTTGCATTTATTCTTTAGTGTAATGGCTTTATTTTTTATGGGAGAGAAGTGAGGAGAGAGAGAAAGAGAGAGAGAGAGCATAGATAAAGATAAGAAAGATATAAAAAGAAAATCAGGCAGAGAGGCCAATAAGAGAGACAGATATATAGAGATGAAATATACAAAGAATGGTAAAATTCGAGGAAAGAGGAAGAGAACGACAAATGTAGAAAGAGAGAGAGAGAGAGAGAAATGGAAAATGCGTTTTTTCTCACCCATGTGAGCTGTTGATGAGGACACTGCTCTCGTGAAGGCCAAAAACAGCCCTAGACTGACAGCCATTAGAGTCGGAAAGACTAAATACTTCATATTGCCTCCGCAACAGATCTGAAACCAAATAGTTTCAGGTGTTTAGTAAAAGTAAAAGCAGTCTTTTCAATATCATATGCAAGCTAATAATGCAAGCTAATAGCCCAACAAGCAAGCCAACAGAACAATACTATTTGGACTATCGTATTCATTAAGTTATCTATTGAATCCATTGCACCGTTATAAGGATTGCTAAAAAAAAATCAACAACAATTAAACTTACAGTAATAATGAACCATAAAGGGAATGGCAGTGGCTCAGGTGGAGGTTTTGGAGTTATCTGATAACTGATTAATTGTTTCACTTCACTGGACTTCTGCTCCATACCACTTTTTGTATTGATCCTGTTGGATATTGTCACTGATATATCTGAAATGAAATAGTTTTATTCATAATGATAAAAGTAGTTTCCCCTTTCACAACTTATGGTCTTTGGTGCAAAAGATGTAAGGCTATTGGCGACTATGGCCTACGGTTAACGAGGGTTTTACGTGTCCAGCACAATGACTAAGTGTAGGGTCGGCCTTAGATAATTGGAGGCCTTAGAATTTGATGGCCCCAACTGAAATAGAAAAATACAAAATAAACAATGAAAAAATAAAATTACGCTCTTTATTTAAAACATTATTAAGGCTAGTGAACAATAAAATTGGGAACAAGTTTCGAGATATCCTCTCCAAAGAAGTTATTTTGAGTCTTGGGGTCCCTAGGCTGCTGCCTAGTTTGAATATGCTTAAGGCCGGCCTGGCCAAGTTCCTCTACATTCCTTAATTAATTTTAAAGAGACTTTAGATTTGGTAGAACTATTATGGACATTCTAATAACTCGAAGTTATAGATTTTTTTTTTTTTATTAGTACACAAAATCGCAAGCTCTCAGTTATGAAGTCAATAAGTCATTTAGAATAATAATCTTTACATAATATCTCTCTCATATAAAAGAAAAAGCCCCTACTCATCACTAATTGCCTACTTTGACTCCGTAAAAAAAAATTCGGATTATCTTATACCGTTTTTTTTCTTACACTTAAAATAAGAATTATTGTAAACAAAAAAATGTCTGTGGCTAACATGCTGTTTCATTTTTCTCCTTGTTATTTCATTATTTGTAAAAAGCTTTAACTTAGTGTTTCCAAACACAGTACACAAAAAAATTGGAACTTAGTTGGGAGTAGGTAAGAGACGCAAGTAAAAAAATTATTTCAAGCTAAAATTTCGCCCATTTCAGTGGGATAAATAGGAAGCGCGGTGGCTGAGGGGTAAAGCACTTGGTTACCGAACCGGAGGGTCCCTGGTTCGAATCTAGGTGAAGGATCTTTAGGTCGCCTCTGAGTGTACCCAATTTTAATGTCTTACTTGACTTTTTCGACCAACTTCCAACTAAGATCCTCCTTCCATTACTTGGGAAAAGTAAATGCGGTTCAAGGCGGTTGGTCATTGTTTTGATCACATGACACCCTCGTTAACACTGGACCACGAAATAGACCTTTACATCACCTGCCCTATAGACCGCATGGTCTGAAAGGGGAGCTTAACATTTTTAGTTGCATGTATAACTCAGTTGTAAAAATGTCGTTGGTTCGATCCCAATGCTGGATATTGGGTATTTTTCTTTTTCTTTAAGGAAAAAAATGTGAATGTTTTGTTTATTACATTATTTTAACATAGAGTAAGAATTGAATTTTTAAAAACTATTTACATTTTTTTTCATCTTTCTTTGAATTTAAAAAGTGTGACGGGAAAATGAGAGAAAAACAAAACTTTTAACCCAACTTCTAGTAGCCCGCACTGACGACCCTCCAAAATGTTTGAAGAAAAATGTAAGCTACTAACTCTGATCTCCTGCTAGGTTGTCTCCCTCCACGACCACCATGTTGAAATCTGAATCGATCTCCGTTGTAGTCTGTCCTTGTAGATCTGCCACTTTGTCATCCACACTGCGACATGAATTGTTCAATGTATAGAACAACACAAACATAGCACATAGCGACCAACTAAATAGTGTCACGAAAGTAAGAGCACTTAACACATTGATGTAAGAGTCTACAAAAAAATCACAATAATATATAAAAAAATTAGCAAATCTAATCATTAGCTTATGGAAAACTAGAATAGGAGAATCAAATAATCTAAGCTTTTTCGGTTATAGTTCAAAATAATTTCCATGTGAATGCAGCACTTTCACTCTATGTCTTAAAATCTTATTTAAAAACAAAACGAGAAACTAAACATTTCCAATAGCGACTAGACGTGTACTTTCAGTGTGCAAGATCCCTGAGAAGACCAGCAGGCTAAAGACGATATAATTAAGGACACGATCACACAAGGAGGATGACTGATGCCGTACACATCAACAAATGCACGGCACTACAAAGAATGAACTGGTATGGCCACATAGTAAGAACGCCAGCCAAACGGCACTATAAAGAATGAATTGGTATGGCCACATAGTAAAAACGCCAGCCAACCGCACTACAAAGAATGAATTGGTATGGCCACATAGTAAAAACGCCTGCCAAACGGCACTACAAAGAATAAACTTGTGTGACCACGTAGTAAAAACGTCAGCCAAACGGCACTACAAAGAATAAACTTGTGTGGCCACGTAGTAAAAACGTCAGCCAAACGGCACTACAAAGAATGAACTAGTATGGCCACATAGTAAAAACGCCTGCCAAACGGCACTACAAAGAATAAACTTGTGTGGCCACGCAGTAAGAACGCTTGCCAATCTACTAGGTCTTTGAACATGCACAATCAGAAGGCAAAAGGAAGGCCACAAAAAGCCTTAATCAGTGAAAAGAAAGCTGGACTCCAAAGTATATCTCGCATCTAACAAGAGCCTTTCCTCTACATCCTTATTCGACGCCTTCTTAAGAACAAAATTATGTAAATCTAAGAACTAAAGTTTTAATAAAATTTATCACTCAATGTCGCGTTGAAATAGTTTATAAAGCTCTACAATATATGCGTGCATATGTTTCACACTTCATAAAAAAAATCTTTAGCTATTTATATCCGATTGTTTAGAATCTTCCATTTTAAATACAAGAACAATTATTCAACAGATATCAAAATGTTCAATTTTAAAATGGAGACTTTATCTCAAACATGTGTAAACAAAAACAAAATACCACATAAAGAAAACAAAAATAAATCGTTAACGCGTGATATTTAGGTCCTACAGTGTAATTATACTCCGAACACAAAGTTACTAGGTGGTTAGGACTATATATATATATTTTGATGAAGTTCAACATCACAGCCTCGCAGAAACGAATCAATCATTGTGCCTTCAGATACCACGAGATGAGCGGAGTCGGGACACGTTCGATTTTGGCATTAGAGAAACTTGAATAAGTGGATAGGCTGGTGGGTATAATTGGACGTGTAACATCGCTGTTGTCAAAGGGGTGTGCTCACGTGGTGGATTGATAGGTCTAGAACGCATGTGCGGGATTATTAATCGTTTATGTGCGTGTGTTTAGTTTTAATGTAATTTAATTACATACAACAGCGTAGATCTTAGCAGCGTGTTTGTACGGCCTTTTATTTCTGCGATACTGGAGATTTTTTATACATGGCGAAAAAAACTATAAATAGCTAGCTTATCGGTGTATCCGGTGTACAAAAGAAGAGTTAATTACCTGTTTTTTTTTAAACTTATTTTAAAACATGTGCAACCAATTTACAGACAACAAAGAAGACTTCATACAAACATCACTGCCACTCATTGAGATTTTAAAACTATATCTTTTTTTTAGTTGGCAACAGTGATGTTCAATTTAGCGTCCTTGACCTTGTTTAGTTGTAATGAAAATCTCCAATTTAGGCCTACATGAAGTATTATATTATATAAATCCCACTATCTATTAAACAGAATTTTAATTTGAAAAAAAACAACACAAGCTGTCCGTGCAATCCATCAATCCAACAGATCTGTAACCTATAAAGCAATTTTAAAGACTAATCCAAACATAGAGCATGGAATGAGTTGCCTGAGCTAGCCAGGAAACCAGTGACTTGGCAGAATTTAAGTCATTGGTTAATATGCATGACTAAATGCATGACGCGTAGGACGTAATCCTCTTCTTTTTTGAAGTAACGTCTGTACTTTATAAGATAAGAAGATATCTGTAAAACAATCCAACACAAATGCGATCTGTACATTGAATCACCAAAAGTCTTGTATTCCTGCTAGCCTGTACTGCCTATCACCTTAAACTATCCATTAATCTGTTGAACCATTGAGGCGCCACACAAGATCTGTCGACCATCTTTCTCCATTCCGTTCTTTCTATTTGCCCTGGACAGAATCTCTTTCAATGATAGGCTCTTCCATTCTTAGATGTTGTCTGTCCGTTGCTTTCTCTGTCTGCTTCTTCTTCTTTTTCATGGCACTGTTCCCTAAAGGAAAGTCTATGCAAGCCCTAAGGGCCTATACCATTAAAGAAGTATCTGTACGACAGGTAGAGCAGAAATGACGAGTTGTTAACTTTTCACTAGAACGTTGTGTAGGCTGCACATGAACAACTATTTTTAGACTTGTATCAGACGATAAAACTGTCTCGGCTAAAGAAATATTCGACGTGACTCAGGCTGACATCGCGTCCCAGACTTCAGTGTTAAGTGTAACATTTTTGTTAACTTAGACTTCTGCAAAAACAACAACCTAGGAAACCTTAGATCTAAGTACTATTAACAAACAACTCTCAAAGTAAAAAGTAATCGCTTTATTATTTTCTAAATTAAAATTCTTCTTCTTCGTTTCTAATTTGTTTGTTTTTTAGAGAGGAACAAAGAGACAGAGCTATACCTGTCGCCATTGTGATAAGAATTCCTGCAAATGGTATAAAAATGTAAGAGGGTGGGGAATGAAAACGGTAGTGGGAGCCTTTCAGCACCTGGTATGAGGAAGTGTTGCAGTAGCGCCCTGTCGACCCTTTCAGGCAGCCACCACTTTCGCATTCTCCCGAAATGGAGTTGCAGGTAGCAGCTTCGTTGCAGTGACATTCTTGGCTGCAGTCAGGCCAGAGGAAGCGCCCTTGACCACATAGTCTTTGGTTGCAGTGTCGTCCTTGCCAGCCCTCTTTGCATCCTGCTTTGCACTCTCCTGTGGTGGCGTCACATGGACGTCTGTCAGCGCAGTGACAAGCGTGTTTACAGCTAGGTGGGTTGAAAAACCCGCGAGGGCATCCCACTTCCTGACAGTTAGCCCCTTCACGATTTCCTTGACAGGGCGATCCCATGCAGTCACCGTTCCAAGGGTTGCAGAATCGGTCGTTTTCACAGAAGCATGTCCCAGTACAGTTGGGAGGTCCAAAACTTCCGAAGGGACATTTTCTTTCGGAACAAAATTCACCCTTCCACCCTGGATCGCACAGACACAGCCCAGGAGGATCCTCGCACGACCTGTCTGAGCAGAAGCATCTCCCAGAGCAAGACACGCGGGTGCATCTCTCAGAGCAGGTTTCACCCGCCCAGCCGATGGCGCAACCGTGCTCGCATTGTCCGGTGTTGACGTCACAGTCCTCGTTGTCCTTGCAGTGACACTGGTGCAAGCAGTCTGGTGGGACGGCGTACCCGCTGGGGCACTGCCTTAAACTGCAATCCACGCCAGCCCATCCTTTCTTGCATCCGAAGTGGCAGTATCCAGTATTGACATCACACGCGACATCATCCTGACAGTTACAGCGTGACAGACACAGCGGCGGCCCATAGAATCCTGGGAAGCAGGGGTCGTTCCGACACTCCCCTGTTCTGATTTCACAGTATTCTAGCTGTTTGCAGATGCACTTATTTTGACACTCGGGCAGGTAAAAGAAGCCAATCGAACAAGCAGGTAACTTACAGACAAATCTACAAGGAAAACAAGCAGAGAAAAAAAAATTAGCTTACATGCAACAATTTTTTAAAGAATTTTATAATTACTATTTCTGTTATTAGGCCCACATGATGTACAGTGATCCATGGATTAATATGTTATAAAATATGTTTCTTTTTATCCCAGAATTCCACATGCCCAAATAATCCCAAATCGTTAAACAAAATCATTGCGGCTTATGATGATGTGGGGAATGGGAATATCACAGAACTCTGTTTTTTTTTTTAAGAGACTTCAGCTTTACTTATGACTTCAGTTGTCGAGCTGTTTATATCCTTGAAATCATTGGGCTTTTGCCTCTTTTCTATTGCATCTTTTGTGGGTTCTCTTACCCTCTTTTTGAGCTCTACCTCTTTTTTTGGGCTTACTTTTGTTTTAATAATTTTTTTAACAATTAGTGCATTAGCAAAAGATACAATTAGACTAATTTAAGTAGATAATTAATTACATGAAAATATGTTTTAAAATCACAGTGTATGAAATAAACGCAGTAAATGGATGCTGTTATAATTACAAAAATATACGTATATAATTAAAATTTTGCTATCTTTAACTTATTTATAGCGTCTCTACATAATTAATTATTAAGCTGAAATACGGGAAAATTTTTCCCCATTAGTTTAAAAAAACCGGCCAGTGACTTAACGTAGATAGAGCGGCCCAATCTCATGCATCTTTTAAGGAGAACTTACAGAGAAAGATGCAACTGAAGCGCTTTGAGCTACAATAACAATCTTTGATGTCAGCCTACCCTAACTGGCAGTGAGGAAAACAAAAGGCAAGAAATTTTAAGGGACTTCTACACTGACAGATAGAGAGCCGTTAGAAAGACCACAGCAGTAGCCTACTTTCGAGACCCAGTGAAAAGCTACCATCGGCTTAACCACGAAGAGTGGCGATACATTCTGCTTTATAGCTTCGGACTCGAAGACAGCAATGACTCTACCTTTCATAATAACAAGTGTTCAATGTGCAACAATGTCTGCATGGTCGTTTGGTCGTCTCGATGGTACCGGATTCAGACCCTGCCCGCTGTCATTCCCCCTTCGTCCTGTGGGCGATACGGGATAGAATGTAGATTGTTAACTCTGAAGGCGTTCCAGAAGCATTTCACTAACACGGTACAGATAATGGATGTTGAGTTTACATATTTCTGTGGTCAAAGGTCAAGATTTAATGTCATGTGATCAAAACAACGACAGTCTCCTTCCCCTCCCCCCTGTGAGATGTTTTAAAACTCGGAATGGAAAAATATCACCATTTATTACAATTTGAACTTGGATAAGCGTTTAACCACTCTGCCTGTATAGTAGAAAGGTGATAAATTTTTTTATTTATTGAGTTAAAAAAAAAACACACGCAAAAATAGGCATTGAATCGATTAATAGTTGTTGTTTTTTAAAGCACTTCCATAGCTGACGATTTATGTTCCAATTAGATCTTATCTTATCTTTTAAAATACAGACGTTACTTCAAAAAAAAAGATTGCGTCCTACGCGTTATGCATCTAGTCATGCATGTTAACCAATGAATTAAATTCTGCCAAGTCATTAGTTTTCCTGGCTGGCTCAGGCAACCCATTCCATGCTCTGATAGCACTAGGGAAGAAGGAGCATTTGTACAAATTTTTCCTAGCATATGGAACGAGGAATGCGTCTCTATCTATTAAGAAGCAGATCTAGATATTGCCTATATCAATATTTAAATCCAATGTTGTTGTCAGTTTTATGTGGATCACTTCTTATTGTTTATTTAATTCTAACGTACGTAACTAGATTTCTACGCCGCCGCCTCAGCACAGGGTATCTGACTGCGCGAAAATAGTCCAGCACAGGGCTGTCATTCACAAGTTGACCACGTTCGGACCGACAGTATTCCATGGCGCTCTCCTGCTCCAGCTGGTTTTCAAACTGTTCAGTGGTGTCCACGAAACACGAGTTACCAATTCTTTTTCCCTCGAAGCCTCCATAAACGCACATCAACAAGGCCTTCTTCGTCATTGACACCAAGGATGTCGCCTGCGCTACATAAAATACACTTAAAGTAATAAAGCCACCTAGATCTAGATTCATTTCGTGATTTGTGGCAATAAGATATTTGTAAATAATGTTTTCAATCATAGACATTCAACACTCCCTTTGCAGATCTAGTTCACTCATTGGGTATTGCGGAGCTCTCCCATAGTCTTCACTTTGGAAAAATCCGTTTAGTTAAAGTAAAAAAAAAGTGCTACAAACATTGAATATCTTAACACTGTTACTTGTACCATAGACTGTATATATTATAGTCTATGATTGTACGAAGTCCTAACTGAATTGAAGGTAATGAGATACATTGGAATTTTTTGTTGTTGTTGTAAATGTAGTTTATACTTACAGGATGACTTTTGTTTTTTTGGCGCACTCAAACTTAGAATTACTCAAGGGGTGTTAGGTTGTAGTAAATAGATTAGTTTAAAAATATAGAATTGTGCACTTGTAAAATGTTTGTTTGTTTGATTTACGTGTTTCGGATGTTCCTTCAGAGTTGAAGATAGTTTACTTCCTAGTCCAAACCTCCCGCAGGACCACGGGGGATGGGAGCGGGCAGGATTTGAACCCTCGACCATCGATAAATCCGAACGACAGTCCAGCGCACAAACCGCACGACCAGGCAACCATGTTAGGCCAGTAGAATAGGAGCGAAAACTTTTAAAAAAGACTATTCCTCTTTTAAACAAGTTAGTACCAGATGACCGAGCATCGCGCGGTTGAATAATTTCTTAAGGAAGGATATATAGGGCCTACCCGAAATCGTTTTGCAAAAAGTTTTGTAATTAAGAAAATAAACAATCAGGTGAAGACTACAATGCATCTTTTGAGTAACACAATTGGCTTGGAAGGAAGTCTATGTAATATTGCAATTAATATATTAATTATGGCTTTAGTACGAAACATCAAATGATGCAAAAAATCTCTACGTTATTTGATAAAACATACACTGTATGTAAAATAAAATGGCGCATTTTTCCTAAGAGACTTAAAAACATTGCGTTAGTATTCTAAAGAAGAGTTTTCGTGGGGCACCTCTGTTACGTCGACCACCTTTCAGCTCACTAAAAAAGATGGAATTTAGCATACGTTCGTCCTCCATACGGGATACGTGCCCTGCCCAGCGTAAATGTCGGACTATAGGAAGTTCTTACCGCCATTCACAAAAACATCGCTGTTTGTAGTGCGGTCTTGCTACCATATGTTCATGATGGTGTGCAAACATCTATGGTGAAAGCGTTCAAGAAGTCTTAGTTGCTTTCTGTAAAGTACTCATGTCTCAGATCCACAAAGAGGGGTTGAGATAATCACTGTTTGGTAGACACTGATTTTGTATGCAGGCAGAGTGATTTATTTCGCAACACTCTCGCTTGAAGGCGTTTAAAAGCACGATTAACCCTGATCAGACGCTAATCAACCTACCTTAAAAGAAATGCTTCATTTGATACTTTGCTTCCCAGATATGTGAAGTTGTTTACCACGTTAAGGGATGTCTATTAACGGGGATCCTTGGGGCAAATTCGTTGACCGCGAGCTGGAGATCACGTTTAATAAGTAAGGCGTAGAGAAGCTATACCCTTTGTTTTGGTACGGGACAGTAGACTTCATCGAAGCTTGAACACATTGTAATAATTCACCAGCAAATAACAACTAAGTAAAAGTTACCTACACGTCTCTTCCCACTTAAAGTGTAAACAATTTATAAAGCAATTAAAACACAATAACTAATCATACATCGGCAAATTAAATTTCATTATTTTTCTTCCATAGTCCCATAATAAATCAATCTACGATAAGGTGGAGCGCAAATGTTTAATTAGGCTAAATGATTCATTAAAACACATCTAATGCCCAGGCATTAATCTCATTTCCATGAGATGATACATAGTCGCTTCGTGACTGAAGGAGGCCATAAAAAAAACTTGTTCATGTTTGCAAAGAAATGTTTTAGTGGTATACTGCTGTAGCCAAAATTAATTTTTCCATAATGAAACATTTTAAACGGATGTAACAGTCGACCTGGAGTTTTCCGCATTTGGCTAATAAGTTGAGACTTTTTTCTAATTTATTTAGATCTACATATATATATCTCGAAATTTTAAAGAAAATTGTTAGAGTCGTTTTCGAAATAAAATTTAAATACATACACACATGAATTGCTCGCTGAAGAGTATAGGACAGAGCGATTTTTTTTGTTGCTATTAATAACTAATGAGTATTCGATTTTAAAAATGGACCAATTTTTTTTACTCCCCCATAACCCCCCCCCCCCCTCCGAGAAAATATCTTGGTTAATAAAGCGAATGTAGCGATATACATCCATTAGAAACAACAGACTTTCAAGACTAATTTTTATGGTGCTGCTATATCTGGGCAGTTCATGTGTAACTTATTCAGAGCTCTTCAAGATATGTGAATTTTAAATAAAATAATGATTTCTATGATCAATGCACAACCACTGTAGAGCGGACTAAACGGAGGATTAGGATTTCTGTAGACTTAATAAGAGGCATTCTTCACTCGAAGAAAGTGTTACTTTGCCTGAGAAATATAACACTGTAGCTACCATTAATAATTATGTTTCATCAAATCACAAGCCTTGTTTGTAAACTTTGTCTTTTTCCCCCTTCTTTTTAAGCCTTTGTCCTTTCTCTCCTCCATTGGATGCATGGTAACCTTATGTGAAATAAGTTGCCCTGACTATATAAATGTGTAAATTACCTAGGGTTCTATATGCTCATTTTTGGTACTATATAGTTGTATTTAAGCAAAACAAGGCACAATAACAACATATTCATTTAAATAATTCTTTTTTTTTTTATTGAGCTTCACACATTGGTCATTATGTATATAAGTTGTTTTTTTTTGCAAAAGTTTATAAAATATACTATTTTTTATTTCAGAACGGAAACTAATTTTTCTTTTTAAAGAATACTCTTAATAAACGTCTCAAATTGAATTTCCTTGCAGTTTTGGCCATAACAAATTGAAGCATAAAATTCAAGTGTAAAAAGTGAATTTATATCTATAAAGGTATGAAAATTATAGTTACTTTTCATAATATTTAAAGAAAGAAATAGTCAAAGTTTAAATTTATATTCTTTAAACTAACATTTTTAAAAAATTAAAAAAAAAACTTTTTTTGTAAAGTATATTAATAATTAAAAAAATACATTTCCTAATAATTCATCAATAAAAAAAAATCAAACTATAAAATATAACATACACAGCAACAAATTCTTAATGTAATATCTTAAATTTTAAAAACATTTTGATAAAGTGAATAAATATGTAATCACACAATACTTTAACAAATTATAAAGTAGTGAGTTTAAAGTTTTACTTAAATATATAACCTTAAAAAACAAAACATAAAGAATTAAAATTATGGTTGAAATGAAACTCCCATTACCTTTTTTTTTAATCTTAAAAAATCAGCCATTTAAAAAAAAAAATTCTTTTGAATTTACAAAATCAAATCCAGATTGTTATTTTCTATTAGATTTAAAAAAAAAAAAAAAACCTAGAGAAAAGTGCTGAAAAAAGTTAAAGCTTCTTAGACTGATGAAAACAAATTATTGAAAAATTAACATTGAAAGACTATTTTTTCTCTTGTGGCAGAGGCTGGTGACTACCTCTACCCTCAGCCATAACACGCTCTATTTCCTCAACTGTTCTGGGGACAACAGACAACAGCTCACAACCAGTTTCTGTGACTGCAATATCATCTTCTATTCTAACCTGTAAGAATGATTAAAATACATGAGAAATTTTGATCATCTTTTAGAACAAGTGCAACCAAACATTGTTTTTAAATAAATATTGTAAAAACAGTGAAAAGATTTGTCATTTTTATATAAAGTTTCTTCATCTTGGATTTGAAAATAAAGTTTTCTGATGAAAACTTTCACCGCAAGCTATTCAAATTCCTTTTTGCTTTAGACTATGTATTTTTTAAATTTTTTAATGTTTTTTTTTTTGTTTAACCCTTTTGAGAAGGTGCCAAGAAGACAGAGCACTTTTTACAAACTGAACACTTCTATTACAAAAAAATTAAAAACAAATAAACTAATTACTTTACTTACACAAAACTATATATGTTATTGAAGAGAAATGAATGAGCTAATATAATTCCATAATCCCATGTTTATTGGTCAGAAAGTTGGCATCATATTTATTAGTCTCCCTGACAAACATCTGAACTAAACTGATACTACTGATAGTAAAAATAAAAGCATAAAACAGTCTATGGGGTGCTAATCCCTAGGGAGCATATTCTCTATCCAGCTCCTGACCCCTAACTCTAAACCGTGTTACCATGGATGGGCATCGTCAACACTAGTGCTAGATCATACTCATAGATCAACTAGTCTAGTCACGTCTAGTGCTAAATCTAGTGTAGACTTAGATCTAAAGCCTTCCTAAATACTGCTCCCATTATTATTAGGGCTATCAGAGTCACTAAAATCAGATTCAGTTAGTATGCTTTAATCAATTTCAACGTCTGACATCTTGAAATTTTCACCTATCACTAGCTAACTTAAAAAAATAACTGCAAACTAATTATCATATAAAAACAATGAAGGAAGCCGCCAATACAGTTTACAAATGTGTAAAAATAGTAAGAATTATTCTGATTTGCTGTTACAAACACTTGCTATCCAATCCTTTGGTAGGAACTGTCATGGCCAATAGGCCAGCCTTTCGTCTTTTTTGCCAAACCAGACTGGACCAATAGATCAGCCACGCCGTCTCAAAATGTTTAAAGACCATGTAACACATAACACAGAAATTTTTTAAATAACTTGAAAAAAAAAAAGAACATTTCTGATAACGGCTTGTAGCTGAGAGGAAATGCAGTCAAGCTTTTGTGTAATATCTTAGTAGAACTCATATACCAGTATACAAATAAGTAATAGTTTAAATACAACTAATAAACCTTAGCACAGACTAAAAGTACCTAAAATAAACTTTTAAATACATCAATTTAAAACAAAAGTATGCTTATAGATAGAGCTTCATACCATGACAGTGCCTATACAAACATTGAAGGCTCACAAAACAGTTGAGGGAGTTTCTTTGGATAGTCATGACAGTAAGGGATGAAACTCACAGCTTATGTCTCCTTATGCTACCAAATTAACATTTAAAGCTAAGTTGTTCCCAGTGAATGCTATGAGATAAAAGAAACACACACAAAATGCCACTGCTCTCCTGGTAACCAAATGAGAAACCAGTGAGAAATTAACACACAGAATAGTAAAAAGGACGCAACACAAAACACCATAAGCCATAAAATTGTATTGGAGTGTACTACTTACCCCACCAAAGTGTCTAAATCTTCTAATCACAATTTCATCAATGAATTGTCTCTGTCGCTCATCTTGCAAGGCTCTATCTAATAGCTGTTGAAGAGAACAAAACAAGTCATATTTTCCCTCCTGTCACATAGTAAAGATAAAGATAAGTTATGTTAGTTACTAACAGTACCTATCTCATAAATTAAATAAAAGTAAAGTTCCCATTTACTGACCATGCAGTCTATAGGGCAGATGTTGTAAAAGGCAGATGTTGTAAAGGTCATCTGTTTCTGTGGCCCACAGTTAACATGGGTGTCATGTAGCCAGTGCAACAAAAAAAACCCGCTTTTACTTTTCCCAAACAATAGTTGGGTACCCATTAGAGTTTTAGGGTGGACTCAGTGGCACCCTAATAATCTCAAAATTAAAAAAACTTCAGAGATTTGAACCCAGGACCCCAGGTTCGGAAGGTAATCACTTTACCACTCAGCCATCAAGCCTCCCCCTATCTGATCGCAAAGGGTAAAAGATATTCCATCTAAAAAATGTCTTTTATTTATTGTTTAGTTTTGTTTTCAGAATTGTTAGATTGTAGCCCAGGGATAGGATGGGGTCTGGCATGGTTCGAACTCAGAAACATCTAGATGACAGTCTAAAGTGCATACCACACCACCAGGCAGTTATGAGGGTATAAAGCTTTCCATCATGGTTCACTAAAACTAATGCTAGACAAAAATCTAACTTAAAGTCACCTTTTAAGATCTGCATCCCATTAAATGCTCCATTTAAATTTAAATTGAATTATTGAGAGCCTAGAGCCACCCAGAGCCTATTATTACAACAGCCCTACATAACCAGCAGCCTGTATGGCAGTGCTGGACTCTAAGGATAATCATTTAAAGAGTGCACCCTGTTATGATTAACATTAACAGACTTACTGTGTCAATAAAATAACACCCTGGTTCTATGGTTATCACCATTCGAGGCTCCAGTGTGCGCACGGTCCGTAATGACCTCAAACCTGGCTCATCGATTCGTTGTGTTCCCTGACAATTGTAGATTATTAAATAAATAACAAATTACACATTTCTGTTTAACGTATTCTTTAGTGTAATTAGAAAGTAAAATGTTTGATTTAGAAAAATGTTGACAGGGTGGCCAATATCAGTACATAATAGTAAAAACTATTCCATTTATTGATGGTACTTATTCTTCAAGTTACTAAGTTGGTAAAGTTTCCCTTTTAGATCCAGGGATCTATAGAACAGATGATGTTTCTGTTTCTATGACCAACAGTTAATGAGAGTGTCATATGATCAGCACAGTGGCTAACAGTCTTTTCTTTCTCCAACTAATGTCAGATACCCCATCAAGATTCCAAAATTCTAAAATCCAAACATCACAGAGATTCGATCTCAGACCCGTCTGTTCAGAAGCAAGCACTTTACCACTCAGCCACCATGTCCCTTTAGAGTTACTTAATAAAACATATAACATCTAGTGTAACAATAAAGAAATGGTGGTGTTTTTTTTTTGTGTACAAACTATACCTAGAATACAAACTAAATACAAAGTTCTCAGCTATTAAGACGAAATATTGGCACAAGCAAGAATTGTGAAATCACAAAAGTTGTAATATGTTAAAAGAAATATTGCTGCTTGTCCTACGATTTTCATGAGTCAATCCAGTCATGCATGTAAATCAATGTCTTAAATTCTGCTAAGTCGTTGGTTTTCCTGGCTGATGCAGGTAACCCATTCCATTCTCTAAAAGCACTATGGAAGAAGAAGAAGTTGTATGAATTTGTGCTATCAAATGGAATAAGAAAAGGGCCTCTATCTTTTTGTAGTATTTTATTAGTTTTTGTTTTTCTATTTGTAATTTATGGTTCAGTGTTTTCTATATTATTAAACTTTGTGAAACCTAAACAAAATTTAAGCCAAAAAAAAGCACCTGTGGATATCCACCACAATCGTGTGTGTCGATGCCTAGAAAATGCCCGAGACCATGAGGCATGAACACAGCACCAAGCCTCACTCTCATCATGTCTTCTACATTGCCTTTAAGTAAACCCAGTTGGACTAGGTGCTCTAGTAGGACACGCTCAGCCAGTTTGTGCATATCCACCCACGAGACCCCTGAAGCAATAACATTTGAACAGTTGTTAGGCAAACAATGACAAGAAATTAAGTCAAATTAGCAATGTTCCTCTTTATTATGGAAGTAAACTTTCTCTTGGATATGTGCAAGTTCTAGAGTGGAAATTAAGTTTTATCTGTTATTGCGGCTAACAGTTTACAAAAGTGTGGTGTCGTGACTTATTAATGTTCTATTAAATATCAAAGGTAATGTGAAGACGTTTAGTGTAAACAACATTTTCGGTGAATGACTCGGATGTGATGTTCTTTATTAGTAACATGAATAAACATACATATATAAATTTGCATAATACAAGAATAATAATGATAATATACCACAAAAAGAGATATATGGCCAGCACATTTTAAAAGGTAAAAGAAAGTAAAGTACCCCTTTCAAACTGTGATCTACTTGGTAGATGATGTAAAGGACATCTGTTTCTATGAACGAATGAGGGTGTCATGTAGTCAGCACAATGACCAACCATCTTTGCTTTCCCCAACTAATGTCAGGTACCCATTAAAGTTTGGTGGACTCAAATGTTGTGAGGTGTGCATCGTCAAAAATGCAGCATTGGAAATTTTCGGTGCACATAATTTTGTTGGTGTCAATAATTTTCTCCTTGTTATTTTTGTTAGGATGCTGGAGTGAGATGTTGGAGCCTCTTGGTCTTGTCTTTGTTTTTTTTTACCGTTTATTACTGCCATTCCAACGAACTGATGAGTGTGGTGGCTGACAGTATATACTAAGTGGTGGTGCTAAACTACTAAGGTTCCAAGGAGCAAGGATTGACAGCAGAGCAACAAGTTTGGCTTAAATAATTCTTAAACGTAAAGAGGTGAAAGATGTTGCGAAGTGCCCACACACTTTTTTCCCACTCCTTCCCGACAAACAAACAAAAATAAGGAAAGTTAAATTTTAACAGGACCTTACCTGGCCTGACTGCAGCCAGGACTGCTCTGTTGGCTGCCAGCACAGCTTCGTAAATGGCCTTCTGATCCTGTGTGAACTTTCCATTGGCTGGGTAAGAGCATGTGATGTCTGAACCATAGCAGTAGTACTCAGCACCCATGTCTAGCAGGCTGAGGAATATAAACAGACTTCATAAAAGGGAAATATATAAATAACTTTCAAACCTCAACACAGAATACCAAAAAAAAAATTGATTAAAAAATCCCTGTAAGTTTGTTTCAATGTACTTGTAGGGTTATACCGCAATGAATAGTTATTAACAAAATTATATTAAAAGAAAAACTTGTTTGTTGCACTTGCTGTATAGTTATGATGCTGTTTATGTTAAAAAAAGCAATAGAAAAAAGATTACATAAAAAAAACAAAAACAAAGCTTATCTAAGGGAAAGAACCGTTAATTACTACCATTATACTAACAAAAGTAATTAATTAGTACTAATTGATAAAATGTTAATTACTACCATTATACTAACAAAAGTAATTAATTAGTACTAATTGATAATCTAACTGGTTAATATTTTGATTGTTAAGTATATTGTCATTGACTATGAGTAATTATTCAAAATCTCAATTTGATCTGAAAATGGGTAGTGGGAGAAAATGTGTCCAAATGTAATAAGGGATTAAATCCATATATACATCCACATCTCTCATTGAATAGCATTTATTTCCCTTATTTCAACATCAAATCAAATAATCACCAATGATTAATTTACTAATTGGTTATTTTTTAGATTGATTCATGTCTTGTCAGGTTCAATGGATAAATGTGCAAAGTTTCAACTTGATCCGCTAATGAGTAATGGGAGAAAAAACATGCTCAAACATTTTACTAGACAGCCAGACAGACAGACAGACTGTCTTTCCAAATAAACATAAATTTTACATCCTATGCCCCATTGATCATTGAAAACCTAAGTAAGTAAAATACAATATCATTTTTGATCGCTCCTAAATAAAACAAAAACTCCATTCATATCCTTGAACATTATTCATCCTTTAACATTGTTTATTATAATGAATTTAAAAAAAAATATTTTTTTTGCATTTGGAAGGTAACATAGTACAAAATGCGAAAGATCCTGTACCCTGATCTATAGCAGTCCAATGCTTTAGATTATTGCAGTTAAGATAATGTTACAATAAACAAATTAAAAAATATAACATCACTATTGAATGACCACTTATCAAATCAAGAAATGCTAAAATGGTGTCTAGTTTAGCTTTTTCCATTATAAAATCTTTGCATAAAATGGTACTAACCATATGTCTCCATCTTCCAGCCTCTTACTGTTGGGTGCGCCAGAGTGTCCATAGTGTAGGATGGATCCATTGTGTCCACTTAAGAAGGACAGAAAGAAAAAACGTATAATTAACTAAGATAGAGTGATGATTGTATTAATGATATAAACTAAGACAGTGTGAAGATTGTATTAATAAAATACCAGTAGCTAGTTGATATAAACTGGGTTTTAAGATAGATGAATTTTAAGTTTTTGTTGATTGCACTGGATGTTAGGTTCAGGTTTTTCTAGAGAATGGAGTTTCAGCTCTTGGGCCAGCGTTTTTGTTGTACTAGCTCTAGATATAAGGATCTACTAAGATGTGCATTTTTAAAAAAATTTCAGTGAACGTTTAGTGTGTTTGATTTTTTTGTAGGGATACTTATAAAGGTAGTTTCTCTACAAGTCTAGGTGTCCCTTGGTTCAGCTGTAGTTAAAAAAACACTTAACAACTTGATCAAAACACAGAAACTTCATTATACTTCATGGTACATATCAGATGCTGCCCTCTCTCCTAGTCTACAACTGGCACACTTCTGGTCATTCATGCATATGTTCCAACTGATATATATATATATATAATAGATTATATACACATCCATCCATGACACACATTTAAAAAAACACTATTTCACAGTGTTATTAACTCTTTGATGGACTTGATTCATTAATTCTTTCTTTTGCGAGTTCACAACAGATAGCCATAATAAATATGACAAAACGAAAAACGCCCAACACCTCAAACTCTCCTGAAAACTTGACATCAAAAAGCAGAATTTGAGATTTACTAAAACAAAACTTTACTTTTTATATTCATTACGGAATTAAAAAATAAAAAAAAGATTTAATGCAATATGATATAGTAGTATATTATTTATATTTAGACAGAGGGAGAGAGACTGTATCAGACTAATGTACAAGAAAGTGTGCTTATTGTAATAGTGGGTATATCATCAAGTTGTAGCAGTCACTATCCTGTTTTTATTATTTTTGTAAAGCATGTCCTTGGGCCATCCCGTTTATTATGTAGACCAAAGTTACAGGACACTGATATGAAACAGTCACTGACTAACACTGATAAGGTGATAAACAAAGGTTGTACACCAGTTAGTTTTAAAGACAACCATAAGTCATAATTCAAAGGTATACAACAGAGAGTCCAATAATATTTGTTCCAAATAGTCAAAATAAAAAAAAAGGAATGTGTTTCAAGGCAGTAACATGCCCTAGACAATATGAAATGCAAAATAACAAAAATAAAATGTTTAAAAAAAACTAGCTTGCTTTTAGGTAAAGAGATATACATGATATACATACTACATGATCCTTCCAAAAAAAAATGTCTCTCTAAAAGCTACTTCCAAAGCCATACAAATATCAAAACTGAGATGTATGTCAATAAGTAATTGAAAAATAAAAAGTATGTTTCTATGGAATCATATACTGGTATTGTTTTATCTAAAATGAAAAAAATATGGGAAAGAAATTGAAGGAAAATTTAAAAAACTAAACGGATGTGTTAACAGAGACTGTCACAAAGAAAAGTAAAATCAAGTAGAGAAGCAGCCAACATATTTTTCTAACTGAAAATTAGCCTAAAATATTAATTCAAAATAAATCGAAACACTAACCTGCCACAGATACAAGTATAGGCCAACATCCTAAGTCCTCCAGTATAGTGACAATAGTGGCGGAAAATGCTGTAAAATAATGCAGTAAATATTTTAACGAGTTTGTTGAAAATGAAATAAATAAAAGTCTAATTTATTGTAAGAACAAGTGCTTCTACAATACCTCTCAGCTTGATATTCATACATTCCTGGACGAACGTGTTTCATCACCTAAAAATTAAAAAAAAAATATTTAAAAAAAAAAAAAAAGAATTTTAAATACAGTCAACATGATTTGAGAACAAATATATAAACATGCTTGTTATGAGCCAGATGATTCATAATTATTAATTTGTTATTCCAACAAATTCTAAATTTAATTAAAAAAATGACAATCTAATTTACACTAAGACGCTAAAAGAGGATTACTAAAAAGAAGTACAACCAATGAAATGAAGTCAACCAAAGTTTCTATGGCAATAAAAGAGAAAATCAACAGCCAGATTTGTAATAAAACTAATGTTTAAGAATTAGTTTAGTGAAAGACAGTTTAATGTGATTTACACAATGATTAGATTGAAAATAAAAAACAAGCAGCAACTCACAATCACACACAAATGAACAAAAACAAACCCTACACACAGATTTTAAAGCTCCTCATCTATTATTTACATGATTCAGTATGTTGAAGGCTTACCTCAATATGAGACTCGCTGCTAATTTTGTTGGCATATCTGATAGCTTGAAGTTCAAGGTCAGTCTTAAACACACGGCTGTGTCCCAAAAAAAAAAAAAAAGATAAAATCTATGCTGAAACTTATAAACTATTAAATTTAAAAAAAAAATCTCAAAATGATTTATTTAAGTAGTCTTAACATACGCCTAGGACAAAAATAAATAAAAAAATAAACTATTTTAGAAGGTAGAAGAATTGATAGACCTTACTTAACTAAAACTCTGAAAATATCAGAATTTGTCAACTTGTGTCAATCCAAAACTATTAGTCTAAAGGACAAGTAAAATGATTAATGTCTTACCACTCCGTGATCTCTGGATGTAGAATTTCATTGTTGACTTCAAACCTGTAGGTTCAATTATACTTTAACTTAATCCAGTAAGATTTAAAGTAAATTACATTTTAAAAACATAGTTATCTAACTATCCTGCAATTTTTCTATGGCAGTTTTGTAAGAAAACAAAACAGCCAAATGCTTGATGTGAGTCCCAAAGAAAGCCTGGGTTCTTATTACCTAGCTTTCATTTCATCTATCTACCTCATATTTTTGGTCTTTCTCTGGCGTAGTATTTTAAGTATCTGGTGTTGAGGTGTTATGGAGTGTAAAGTAAAGTTCCCCTTTCAGACCTTGCGATCTATGGGGCAGATGATGTTAAGGTCATATGTTTCTATGGCCAATGGTTAACGAGCAGGGTGTTATGTGGTCAGCACAACGGCCAACCACCTTTACTTTACCCAATTAAAGCCAGGTACCCATTTGAGTTGGGGGGGGACTCAGGGGCGCCCTAAAAATTGCAAAATTGAAAATCCCAGTCTTCACTGAGATTTGAACCCAGGACCCCAGGTTTGGCAGCCGAATGCTTAACAACTCAACCACTGAGCCCCCGTTATGGAGTATATGTGCGTGTTTAAGATGCAACCGTGAGGAAAATAGGGTGGATGTTGGGTTGAAGAGTTTCTGATGAGCTGTTGTAATTAAAGCTGATAAAAAAAGATGTGTGAAAGTTGACTAGGAGACTAGCAAGAGAAGTGAAATAGAAAAGATGTGTATTTTGCAGTGAGTTATATCTTGTTAACATTATCATTTCATTTGTAATTCTACATACATCTACTTTCAAGTTGAAGTTGTTTATATTCATAAATAGACGTTTTATAAATCTTGGTTTAAAAGAATTCTGCTCAAGTTTATTCCAAGAATTTTATACACCTACATTTGTTTAGTTGTACTATCTGTTTGGAGCTACAAAACAATGAGGGCAGTTTGATTGAGTTGGCATTGTTACAAGGTGGCTCTTATTTTCATTTATTCTAACTATGAAAGCACCAACCTTCTTCTTGCTGTCATAGTCTGTAAAGTGATCTAGTGATATGTATAGTTAATGCTCATCCCTGAGCTCTCAACCTGAGAGGTTTGCCTTCCTCCCTTCAGGAGATGAATTTCAAGGATAGGGGCCAGCTGAGGTCTTTTACTTTTATTTGACCTATAAGACCCATCTCAATACATTAAAAGGTTAACTGCATCTATTTTTCCTCAGCTAAACTTGTTTAGATTTAAACTATTAATTAAGAGTTAAAAACAAAATGAAGATTTTGAAACATTTCCATACTTCAAGATTTCAAGAATGTAATATTTAAATGTCAAAGAGAGCAATTTAAATTATTATTAACCACACAAATGAACTTAAAGCATTGAAAATATAAAACAAATGACGTACTCAGCAATGCCTTCAAACACAGCTTCTTTACTGTACTTCCCACTGTCTGTATTGAGGCCATGCTTTTAGATAAAAAAAAAAAAAAGAGCAAGATAACTAAACTATATTACCTAAACTATATTACCTAAGCTATAATAATACTCAACAGTTTACAAAATTTAAATAAATGGTGAAAAATTATTAACTTAATAAAACAATATCTCAATACTTACTAAGGTCAACAGAAGTGATGCATTTTTACTTTTTAAAACCTCTGAAATCTGATAATTGTAAAAAAATCTTAAGCCCTTTATTCAGTTTCAGTACATTTTATGGTTTGTAGCAATATAGTTATGAATTTAGTTTAGCCACCCGTATTATTTAAACTTCTTTACTAACAATTGATTTAGATATATTACTTACAAGTATGACAGAAATAACAATACTAAGCTTTCATTTCAAATTATTTTTTAAAGTGATGAAATCTATATGATATATATATCCCTTTTATTTCAGGACATTAATCAATAGAAATTGTCAACAACAATTATTGTATTATGTGGACTTGGCTCTGTTAGTAGTAACATTTTTTTTCTAAGAAATTCTGGATTATTTCTTTGTAAGGCCTGAAGGTAAATAATTCACTAACCAAAATGCTACTTTTATAGATTACACTTATTATATTTCTTCAACATAGAAAAGTAGCCTACAAAGTTATAAAATCTATCTTGTAAGTTGTGCACCACTTGTAGCTTATATAAACAAAACAAGCCTTAGCGATTGTTACTAGACTAGCAAACCAAAAAGATTCTGCTTTGAGAAAGGAATCAAAAACTCAACTTAGGTCTAACATAATGGGATACTAGTCCTATTAAATTATATCCTCCTCAAAATAGCCTAATTTAGTTTGAAGACTATTATATATTTTGACAAAATATACCGGTAATGATCAAACCAGAGTTTTCACTGTGTTGCCAGTTAATTAGTATTTTTTTTTACCCAAAGACATTCATGAGCTGTTAAATTTTTAGGAAAATTGTTAAAGCTGTTTTCAAAAAGTTTAAGCCTCCAGGTTCTACCCAGTGTTCCATTTTTTTAGCCCATGAAGAATTTTCCAGTTTATTGGAGGACTTGTAAAGTAAAAATAGTGTTAAAATACCTCACAAATATTTCTATAAAACTAAAAGACAGTGTGATTATATATATTACCTGATCAGAGAAATGAACTTCATCCACAGAGTACAGGTGTTTAAAGTCATCTTCTGTTAAAAGTCTTAAAATTAAAAAAAAGACAAAAAATCAGCTACCTGTATAATGTCAGAAATAATCACTTAACTAAAAACTATAGACAACAGATTAATTATAATTACCTTCCCATCCAGACAGCATATGCCTCTCCAAGTCGGACTGGAAATAAAATAGCACGACCAGTGTCGACTTCAATGGCACCAAAAAAATCAGGTTCTTCCACACCAAATGCCCAATGAAAAAATGATTCCTCAAAGACAATAACATTTTCAATTTTGTAAATAATACTTGTTAGTTAAGTACAGCCGAATCCTGTTAATTGGACCACATTTGGTCATGATTGTGTTGGTCCTTATAATTGGCTGTATAAATAAGATTTGCTTCAGTTCTTTAGGACTAGGTCTTAATAAGGGGCTGGTCTGATTATAAGCCAGTGGACTAATAACTGAATTCAACAGTAATATATATGATAGTATATCTATTTCTTAAAATATAAAAAATTATAATAACAATTTAAAACAAATTTATAACTGTCAAATAAAAAAAAAGATTTTAAACATGTTTAAAAATTACTTGTCGAAAGATTGGTTCATGATCTGTGTCGTTACGTGTCTCTGAGACACCTCCTTGAAGTACAACAAATGCACCATTTGGAACTTGACCAGTAGCTTTGAGCCTCTCACAAAGTCTTTTTCGATTTTCCTGGAAAAGTTCCATGGGAACTTGATGTGTGTGTTCTCCTCTAGAGAATGTTGGACTGTAATAGTAATTAGCAAATTGAACAAAATCATTGTTTTAATTACTATAATAATCTTATAATTTATCTTTAATTTTTTACTTATAAGTTAAAAGAATGTATGCAGAGCAATTTCAGAGATTAGATGTTTCTTTGAGAACAAGCTATGAGTATGGACATGGTACATAAAGTCAGTAAAGAAGACGATAAGATCTAATCTTTAATTAACTAGATCTACAATTAGATATCTAGTCAAATTTTAAAAAGTTACCGTACTGGTTCTTCCCAGATGCCATGATCAATGATGATGCGATGCAGATTTAAAATCAAATTTAATTATGGTTACACCTAGAGTAGACCAGTGAAGCTAATCTAAAGTTCAAAACGAAACTCCAACAATGAATAACCAATATTTCCTAAAAAAAAATTATTTTATAAAGAAGCTTACTTCAAGCTAGATCTACATGTTACAAGTGTAAGACTAAGTCGACTGACTGAGCAAGAGAATAGACAATAGAACAAGTCACATAATAATAGTTGACTGTGTAGTCTGTAGTGTATTAGAACTAGAGTAGATCTAGTTCACTAATCTAAGTCGAATACTAAAGACGTAAAAGTCTAAGTTAAAGATTTTACAGAATATGAATAGGCATCTGAAACATTCTATTTGGTTTTAAATTTAAAAATTAAGCAGTAGATCTAGTCTAGATCTATAAATTAAGATGACAGTAGACTATTGCAACTCTAGACATATAATTCTTATTCTATCATAGTGGTCTAAACCTAGATATCTAGATCTAGATCTAGGTCTATTTTAAAACTATATTTACGGCCTCAGTATGTATTTGTTTCCTAAAAAGAAAGTCATGTGATAAATGTCACGTGAGCTTTGTAGTGTTTACCGGTACAAGCAAGGAGGTTATATTTAGATGGAGATGGCGTGACGTCACTAGGTTGAAGCCAAATCGCAGCCATCTTGGTCAACTCAAATTAAAACGTGTAATGTTTTTTTTTGAGAAATTTGTTCGACAATATTTCACATTATTTAAATATCTGTACATTGTACAATATCTTATAAAACGTTAAAAACGTTATAGAATAAAATAAACATTACACATGCCTTCTTGTTCAATTTCTTGTGTGCTTTTAAAGTAAGCCAGGATCACCTGGAATTATTTTTTGGTAAAATTCGGCGCTTGGGAGGCTGCAACAATAATCCATCTGCCCGTCAATTTATGGCAGCATATCGCAAGCTGCTCATACATAATGACCTACAAGAAGTGCTGAGAGGTAATTGTTTGCCACTGGAGTGTGTGCCTATTTTAACTGCATCAAGTGGATATATAAAACAGTTAAACAGTGATCCACCATCCGTTGTAGTTTTAAATGCTTCGGCTTCTAGGAGTCGTATTATTGAGCCTGATTATAATGTTCTTGTTGATCATGATTATACATACATACATCCCCAATCCGGCACAGTTGTCAGCATGTTCTGAACAGATTTTAGCATACATAGCTGGTTTTGTTGTATTTAAATTGAAAAACTCTCTTCATTGTGAAAAATGTGTTGCTGCTCTTTCTAACATTAATATCAATAACAAAATGTGCTCATTAATTAAACTTAAAAGCAAAGGCGGGCTTATCTTTCCGTCACAGGATGTTATTGATATTTGTGTGATGTGTGAGATGTTTTTCAGACGGAATGTCACCAAGGCATCTTTGACTTTTTCTGGAGTATCTTGTTTTCAGTTGGTTCAAGCTGTGCTATCATCTTGCTTGCATAAGCCAATTTTCACTGGTTTATCTGAGCACATGTTTGAATGTGAGCCTACTGAAAACCATGTAATTTTACTCATCAAGGCAATAGCAGAGAAATATCTGCAAGTGCGGTATCACTACGCTGCAAAACATTACACTTTTAGGAATCATATGCAAAAAGGTGCTGTGAGCAGACAGGTGCATACAAAACTAATTCTCTTCAGTGGTAAATAATTAGTTATCTCCCACTAGCTCATTGACTTTGTATATTCAGTATGGTTTATCAGTGTGTTCTTATCTAATGTCTTCATGTTTTTATAAAAATGTATCTTCCCACATTTTACATACTAAACATTTTAGATGTAGGCCAGAGTTTAATTAGGGAAAGATTAGTTAGTATTACTGTAACATTATTATTAGTAGTAGGTAGTAGTACTCTTTTCACTTCAATTTTATCAATTTTGTGGTGATTTCAGTGCGGTAAAAAGTATCAAAAATATAACAAACCTCTTGCAAATCATTTTTGTGCTTTTTTCAGCCCACAATAGTGCTTAATTTCGATGCTATCATTATATTTCGGTTTTGTAGGCCTCGATCAGGTGATCGTATAAATCACTTTACATGCTCTACAGCGCTTTGTAATTGATCCATTGGAATATCTAGACTTAGAGGAGTTTAGAAAAAAACATGATGACTAAATACGAGGCTAATTTGAGTCGTTACGAGAATTAGAAAACTGGTATCGCAATGAAAACGGATGGAATGTTTTGAGTAAACCAATATGGCGAATAGGCTCTGCCCACTGGCTTCAACCGATAATGAACATTTGATAGCAACCGCCATCTCCATCTAAATATAACCTCCTTGGGTACAAGTAATTTGAAAAAAAAAGGTTGCTTCCCTTTGACAATGAGTAACTAACTGCATAAAGTAGAACAGGGGTGGGCAAAATTACGGCCCGCGGGCCACATGCGCCCGCCGGAGTGTTTTATGCGGACCGCGAACACCTACAGAAATCAGGTGTACTCACGGATTATACAATGCAAATATATTGGAAATAAATATTTATAAATATCTATATAAATTATTGCATCTCCTGACTCTTTTTATCCCTCTTGATGAAGAGGCTAAAGAAACATTGTCCCTACAAGTCATTGGGGAGAGTTAAAGTAAACGAATATTTTTATTTCGAAACATTCAGTCAAAGATACAAACTCATTTATTAATACTATGAAGAACTGTGTTGAAATTGTTGAGTTTGCATGGAACAAAACGGCAAGTGTAACAACTAACGGAATCCGTGCTTTGACTGAGAAAAATAAATTAAAAAACAATATGGCAATCATAAACTCTAAACTGCATTGAATATCAAAATTTAGTATTGACCCAATTATCTCAGTGATTAAACTTATCAAAGTTAGAGATCATAACCAGAGGCAGTTCAAGGAAATACTTAAAGATTTGGAAACAAAAAAATTACGATGTTTGGTACCACAGTAGTATCCGCTGGTTTAACAGGGGCAGGGTGTTGAGGAGAATATGGAATCTCAAGAAAGAAATGGTTATGTTCATTGAAGAACATTGACTGTGACTTTGTTATTAATGTTTCTAATGAAAAGAGGAAACCAGACTTCTCGTTTTACACCGGTAATATTGCAATGGTTTGTTTTCACTTGAAATGTATGTGCATGTTAAATCTTTTCAAACAGAGCTTTTACATCTCTCAAAGCAAGCAAGGGAAAACAGATTTTGTCATTTTCTTTTGCTGAAAGGTGAAACTATTTCTAGTGAAATGGCTAAAATGTACAAGACTTATTTTGGATTCCTTGATTTTGGAATTTGAAAGCAAATTTTAAGACGTCATGAACTTGGAACCAGTTTTCAATCCCATAATCCTAGCATTTAATGCAGAAGCGGATTCAGCTCCAGAAGACATACCTCAAAGCAAATTATGACCTGTAAGAGAAGTTAGGGTCAGCCATTTCTTCCGCAGGGGCTTTTTCGGATGCCAGAAGCTATATTTCCACACATTAAAAAAAAACTTTGCTGCTAAACTTTCACATTATTTGGGTGCATATACATCTGTGAACCAGCATTTTTTCTTGTTTGAAAGTAAACAAGTGTAAGAACAGGTCGATGCAGTCAGCATCACAATGATAACAACTAGTGAGCTAGTTCAATAGTTCCAAAACATTTTGCAGAGTGTAAACAGTTAATTACTTTACATTAAGTACAACTAACTGTAGATTTGTGGTAAAATGTTTTGATGTAAAAAGACAATGGTAAAATAAAAATTTTCGCAAAATTAGTTGCATTTCGTAAAATGTTGCATTTTCTCTATTGTTAGTGTACAAAATGAAATGTAAATGCATAATACAGTATAAATGTGAATTAAAAGACATTATACACAGTTAGTTAGCGAATTTTTCTATTTTGTAAGTACATGCGGCCCCCCATTCCCCAATTTTTTAAAATTCGGCCCTCGAAAGAAAAAGGTTGCCCTCCCCTGGAGTAGACTATAGACCAGTGATTCCCAGGGGTCTACGAAGACTTCTAAGGGATCTACGAAAGTGAAAATATAAATTTGGGGTCCATGAGATGTCCACGGGGGTCTACGATAATGGTTTTCAATTAAGCAGGTCGTGACTTTAATTTTCACATTCCATTAATGTAATTATTTGCTACACTAACAGGCCTATATAATTTGTTAATCTTTAAATATTTATCCTGCTATTTAAACTACATTGATTGTGCCTATCCAGGGATCTTCTTATTTGATAATTAGTTTATAATTATAATTTATAACAGGCATGTAAAAATATTGCGTTCGCGGGCTGCATGTGGCCCACTGCCACGTTGCATGCGGCCCGCTTGTCCACCTCAAGAATTATTTTAAAAAATACTTAATTATTAAGCGTTTAACAGTCACCACTAATTTTTAGGTAAAATAGTTACTGACAATGTAAAAAAAAGAAGAAGAAAATAAAACGTAACAATTAACTTCGTTGAACTTATTAAGTATTCTTTAATGATCAAATTTTTGAAAAGAAATAATTTTTCGAAAATTTATTTTAAATTGAATTACATGTGGTAATTTCATTAATTTATTAATTTCGAATTATCTTTCAAGTTATAATTTAAGTTTAGTGTTGATTTGTTAACTAGTTAATTATTAAATTGTTAATAATCAAATAAGCCACGAATCTGATTGTGTCCCCTACTACACAAAAGTCCGCTAGCTCTCCTGTCATAAAGTATTGAAAAGATTTATTTGCACTGCGGGAGGAAATTGTACTGTTTCTGAACTTGAAAGGTAAACCTGTTGAACATTTTGAAACTGACGAATAAGTTCAGGGTTAGGCTTTAGCACTTCTTCTATCTCTGAGATTTCAATTTTAAACTTAAAGTAAAGATATAATTGTCACAATTGATGTGAAGTGCTTTCAAGCAAAGTTACGACTGTGGATAAACCAAATATCTGGTGAAAACCTTTTTCACTTCTTAACGTGTCAGGAACTAAAAATACGGCAGCAACATTTGGTAAATAAGTCCTACACCTGGAATCGTTATTAGATGCTTTCAATGACCGTTGTCGTGACTTCGTTTGATACGAGCAAAATATTTCGTTGTTTGTATCTCCATTTTCATTGTTTCTGAAAATGCCGCAGATAATGTGCAACTAGAGCTGATAGAATAGCAGTCGGGTTCTTTGTTGAAAGTGCAGTATATAGATGTGGCTGTGCGAAAATTTTACAATTATTTCCCCTGAATGGTACCTTGAGTTGAGGAAATGTGCAGCCATAATTCTTGCTATGTTTGCAAGGACTTATCTCTGTGAGCAGTTCTTTTCCATAATGAAAGCTACAAAAAACACCTCACAGTTCAAGATTTTCTGATCAAAATTTGTCATCAGTGATGAAAGTGTCAGTGGCAAACAAACTTCAACTTGACATTAATATACTTGTATCCGAGAAAAGATGCCAAGCATCAGGATAAAGAAGATAATGCGTAATCATAGTAATTTTTAATTAGTAAATAAAATAACTTCATAATATTTTCCTTACATCAAAAAGAAAAAAAAGGTAGGGTAATTGGTAATTTAAAATAAAATTGATTCATGTTTTGTTGGGTACAATAAATAATTGTTTGAAGTTTCAACTTGATCCGAGAATTGGTGTTAGAGAAATAACGTGTACAATTATCAAGGGGACAAAACCCTACACCTTTAGCCATATCTGTGAATACTGAAAGATACCTTGTTGGTATCATAAAATAATTATTTACCAGTTATGAATAAACTAATTAGTTAATTTTTCTTTATTAATTCATATATTGTCTGCGTCAATGAATAGATGTGCAAAGTTTGAGCTTTATCCGAGAATGGGAGGTGGGAGAAAAAAACATGCTCAAACCTTTTACCAGTCTAACGGAATGAGTTGATATATGCTTTGTTAAAATTAATAAAACATTAGCACTGAGAACGCCTGTGTGATATCAACGTCTTTTCTATCAGCCAAACACACTCCGGAGAAAATTCACCGTCTCATGAACAAGCTGTTTGACAAAGACGGACCCGTGGTCAAATTTCGAATGAGGCCTCAAACGGTTGCAGTTTGTGACCCTAAAGACTTTGAAACTGTTTTCAGGAATGAAGGCCAGTACCCCGTGCGGCCCACTCTTGACATAGTCACAGCTTACAATAAAAGAAATGGACACAAGGAAACGTTTGCACAATTGTAAGTCTGGAATTGAATTAGAATCACATGAGCTATACCTGATTGGTGTCTACTTAAGGGTTAGGGTTAGATTGAGAGTTTTGACAGACAATTCAATCATTTCTCTCTCTCACTCTGTCTTTCTCTCTCTGTCTCTCTGTCTCTCTCTCTATCTATCTATCTATCTATCTATCTATCTATCTATCTATCTATCTATCTATCTATCTATCTATCTATCTATCTATCTATCTATCTATCTATCTATCTATCTATCTATCTATCTATCTATCTATCTATCTATCTATCTATCTATCTATCTATCTATCTATCTATCTATCTATCTATCTATCTATCTATCTATCTATCTATCTATCTATCTATCTATCTATCTATCTATCTATCTATCTATCTATCTATCTATCTATCTATCTATCTATCTATCTATCTATCTATCTATCTATCTATCTATCTATCTATCTATCTATCTATCTTATATGTTTGTCTGCCCGTCTTTCTTTCATTTAGTTTCGTGACCCTATTCATTTAATTTATGAAGTCTACATGAGATGTGTAGAAAAATAAAATAGCGTACCTATGTATGTGGTGGAAACCTGAAGGATAATAACATCTTCACTTTAATACGTAAGGTAGACAAAAATGTCATTAGCGTCTTGGCAAGAACAGGTACATGACCCCAGTGTTCTAATGTCAGATTTCTAGGTGTCATGTTAAAATTAAATGACACATATCTTTAAAAATTCATCTTCAATTTACGAAAGA
This sequence comes from Biomphalaria pfeifferi, assembly GCA_030265305.1. Classification (NCBI taxonomy): domain Eukaryota; kingdom Metazoa; phylum Mollusca; class Gastropoda; family Planorbidae; genus Biomphalaria; species Biomphalaria pfeifferi. The sequence continues at coordinate 76,128 of JASAOG010000379.1, forward strand.
AAGAAACCAATTTATTTCAGACCTTGCGATCGATGGGTTTACGTAATAGTCATCTTTTTCTGTGGTCTAAGGTTAATGAGGGTGTCATATGGCTAGCCAAATAACCACCTTTCCTTTTTCCCTAGCTTTTTAGAGTTGGGTGGACTTAAGGGCATCCCCAGGATTCAAACTCGAGTCCCCTCGGTTCGGATGCCAAGTGCTTTACCACTCCGCCACCTCACATCCGTAGAGTCTATACCAAAAACATTTTCTACAAAACAAAATAAAAGGCATTGTGATCAGTTATCGAGCATATTTTAAAAGACACTAAATAAAGTAGGTCAACAACCGCTCATATAACAAGGTTACAAAGACAGTTTGTGTGCAAACACAAGCTAAAAATTGGCCTCCGATTGGTCCACCCAGGCAGGTAAAAAGGAAAAAGGCAGGTTTCAATATTTTCAGAAAGAACATCAGAATCTATCAAAGACAAATGACAGAGAAGAATGGAGAAAAAAGGCTGACAGATTTTGTGTGGTGCCCCAGCGGCCGAGCAGACCAAAGTATAGGTGAAAGTGAATGTGAAGTTAGATGTGAAACTGGCCTAACTGATGTCTTATAATGAATATCTAATTGATCTAATTGTTTTGTAAAGGCTCAATTTCTAATTCAAATCCTAAACAAAAAAGAAAAACAACCGTATAGAATATCAAGTGTGCAGCTTTCCTCATCCGACACCGCAGTTCACGCGATGATATGAAAAACTACTTAATAATTGTTGTTTTAAATTATGTCCAACTTATATGCATACTAAATAGATTTTTTCTCTTTAAAAAAAGGTTGTTTTTTTTTGTTGTAAATGTAGTAGTTAGTATGACAGAACTTACATAACTTAGCAATACAAATGTAATAAAAATATGTTTTTGACAAAATTTCTAAAACTATTTGCATAACTATGTTTAACAGATATTATATGATGCTTTCCCCTCCTAAAGTGTCTCCCGAATTTGTTACTATTAATAGTAAATAATTGTAAAAGTGGTGTATTTTTATGAATAAAAATTTTTGCATAAGTGATTTAAAAAATTAGATTTTTTCGCTTTTAGAAAAGAAAAAAGTAGTCGTTGCATAAGAACTTTGAATAGTCTAAAATATTATGGTGTCAGATTTTCAATATCTTTTCTAGTTTACGAGATCTAAACGGGACAGACGGACAGTCATTCCATACAAAACTAATAGCGTCTTTTCCGGGGCCACTAAAAATGGTAGCAGAGCCTAATTTAAATATATGAAGAACATGTGCATTAATTAGTTAGAATTGTTTAAAATTGTTCAGTTTGTGGTCGCCCCTCTATGAGGACTGAGGACGAAGCCCATAGGTGGCTGTACTGTCTGCAATTTCGTAAATCCGGCCTTGTATGCTAGATGAAAATATGTAAGAAAGAAATACAAAAACCCATATACTCTGATTCGAATCAAACAGGAAGTTCGGGACGACAGTGCTAGTACTAGTAAAGTAAAATATCCCTTTTGGACATTGCCATCTATAACACTAAGGCAGATGATCAGTGGTTTCTAACAAGGGTCCCATTAGGCCAACACAACGATCAGCCGCCTTTACTTTCCCCAACTAATGTCAGGTACCCGTTAGATTTGGGTGGACTCAGACTCGACTTAAAAATTCCGAAATTCAAAAACTAGTCTTTACCGAGATTCGAACTCCTCGGTTCGGAAACCAAGCAGTTTATCCCTCAGCCAACATGCCCCACATCCACGCTAGTGTTACCTGGCACGCATGTATTTTCCCTATCCTAAAGTTATTCTTGTGTATGATAATGAATACAGTAAGGTCAACCTTATGACCCAAATGCAAGGAACAAGAAAATAAAAAACCAATAAAGGAACTAAGATGAATGGCTCCTAAATAAAAATTGTCACGTAATCTTGATTTCAGGCGTAAACAACATCCGAGCTTGCTTCGTAGCGGTCCATCCCTTTCAGTTTCTTTTCCACAACAAAAGCTGAAAATATATTTAAGTCCGGTTAAAATTAATGTCAATGCGTTAAGCATTCTTCGTAATACATTTTGTTCACCTATGTATGAGTCGCAGCATGACATTAGATTTACCTTGCTCGTAATGGATTGGCTCTCTACCGGATCTAGAAACTATTGTTAGGCCCTATTTCCACTATAAATTGAGGCTGTGAGAGCCATTTAGGTCGAATCATTTTGGTCTGTTAGAGACACAAGAAATATATTCTTTTTTCGGTTTAGGTCGTTAAGAAAACGCTTCTCTACTATTTTTGTAGTCAACGGAAAATGTGCACAGTAAAGCTTGCATTGTTTTTTCTTGTGATGTGGGGCAGTAAGTATAATTAATTTTCCAACAAGTAAATGTACAGTTTAGTTTTTTTTTGTTTTTTTTTATCAGTAAGAAATTACACGAGAATTCACTAGAATAAACATAAAATAGAGCTAGAGTTAGAATAAAACCATTAGTATAGTATAATTAAATTTAGAGACCCACCACTGCAGAGATAGAATACTTTATCAGTGATAATGCACTAAACACTGAAAAGCACATCATTAATTATCCCTTATGCTAGGAATGCTTGCTTGCAAATGCGCCTCCTTCCCTAGTGCCATCAGAGCATGGGACGGGTTGCCTGAATCAGCCAGGAAATTCAATGACTTAGAAGAGCTTTAGTCTCTAATGAACATGCACGACTAGATTGACCAATGAATACGCGAAGTACGCAATTATCTTATCTTTTGAAAGAACGTCTGTAATTTATAAGATAAGATTTCCATAGTAGCCGCAAACTGTGATCACGTGGCTGAGGGGCATCTATCGTTTGGCTACCCGAGAGGGCTCGAGTTTAGATCCTGATATAGACAATTAGACATTAAGTTCTTAATTCGCTGAACGCCAAAAGGTAAAAATAGCCCCTCGAGGATTATACACGTTTTCCCCAGCGAATGGTAGCTGTGCGGGGTATGCAAAGGTCACGTGTGGGGTCAACAAAGTAAATGTTACCCATAAACATAGCATAAAGGGAAGTATGAACATACCAGTGAGGGTATTTCTACCTCCTATAGGTCGCTGTGTGGTTGTTAAATGTACATTGGTAAGCTTTATGGATCTCTCATTATAGACCTCAACAAAACAAAAAGTACCGATGAGGCATAGAATCTCTTATATACCAGTAATCCGTTGTGACAAGTAATTTAGCCTTTAAACGAATTTGCCGATACCAGTAATCCATTGTGACAAGTAAGTTAGTCTCTAAACGAATTTGCCTATATCAGTAATCCGTTGTTACAAGTAAGTTGGCCTCTAAACTAATTGCCGATACCGGTAGTGTTGAAACGTGCACATGCTATACTTTTTTATTTTTACTTTATATTACTTATTGTCTTAAATAAACTTTCATTGCTCTGTTACTTCATTATCGAGATTTCTATATTTCAATTATCCCAGATAAAAATAGAATCGATGTAATTCTCTATAAAAGTGATGCAGAGTTGAATGTATGTTAATTAGATTTCAATCTTGTGTTTCATTATAAAAAAAAAGAAATATTCATGCCTTATAGGTTGTCTATCATTTCGGGAAAAAAAAAAGGCGGACTTAAGTATCTAATTACCGATCTAGATCTACATGACAAAGTGAGTTGGTTTGCCAAGTGATGAATAGCCCCCCCCCCCCCCCCCTTTTTTTTTTGTGGTGAAACTTCAACTACTTCATGCACCTGACCTAGGTAGACATACATCATGTCCTCATTAACAGAGACTCTTACCTCTCATGTCAGTCCGAATACTAAGTGATACTTGCCAACTTGTGATGTCATGGAACATGTCTACGAGACAGAACACGTCAATACAAAACACACTTTTCTTGCGATCTATAGGGCAGATGATGTAAATGTCAACTGTTTGTATGGTCGACGGTTAACCAGGGTGTCGTGTAGCCAGCACAACAACCAACCGCCTCTACTTTCCCAAATTAGTGTCAGGAACCAATTAAATTTAGTCAGGGGCGTCCTAAAAATTGAGAAATGTAAAATCCCATTATAATCAAGATTTGAACCAGAGACTCCTTGGTTCGGAGCGTTTTACTACTAAATTATAGTGACATTTGTTTATATTTATCTGATTGACGGGTTGGATGAGTGTTAGAGCGTTAATTACCAAAGCGAACGTCCTGTGTTAAATTCTTGTTTTTTTTGTCAACAAATTCCTAATGATTGATTGACACCTGTCACAATTTTTGTCCAGTGTTCTGCCTTGCACGAACATAACGTGATAGATGACTTTTAATTGTTTTAGATAGATCTATTTTTCTTGGTATACTAAAAAAGGTATAGAATCATATCATTCATTAATTAAAAAGTGCCAAATAATCGCTTTTATTAAACGTCTTCAGCTTCGTAAAGGAAGAACTCTTTTTTTGTGTGTGCTGCTTCTTTTGTCGGTGTGCGCTGGCTGAATGGTTAAGCTCTTGGCTTCCGAACCTGGGGTGAAGACTTGGATTTTGAATTTCGGGATTTTTTCGCCCCTAATGGGTACCTGATCTTATTTGGGCAAAGTAAAGGTGGTTGATTGTTGTGCTGCTCGATAAGGCCAAAGAAACAGATGACCTTAATGTCTTCTGCCTTAGAGATCGCAAGGTCTGAAAGCGGAACTTTTTTCTTTTACTTCGTTCTCACATAACTTATATTCAAATATTTATACGCGTATGCGCGGTATATTCGCAAAAACACGGCATATCTTTGGAACACAAAATTACTAGGTAGCAGGCTACACTGTGAAAATCATTATAATTTGTCAGAAATATTTAATAATCTTAGAATTAAATTTTGCTTTCTCAACAGAATCATTCGCCCTACCACTGGATTCGCTGACTAGAGACAATACAGAATCAACTTCAGTAAACGTAACTTCCAGTTCACCAGCTGCAACAGAATCCTTCAATGAAACGTATTTAGAAGCTAATTTCACAAACTCCACTGACATTAACACAACACATTTGACTGAAACGAGCAAGATAACCTCTACCGAACACCCTTTCATGACATTTCTTGACTCGGAGGATCTAAACTTAACAGAAATAGCTACTACAAACTCAACAGAAACTATCATGGAAAAGGCAACAGTTTCTTCAATAACAGAGGAAACAGATTTTTCTACAACTTTGACTGACAACTTCAATGACACCAATGTGATTCCGACAGACAAGGACACCAACGGCATCCCAAATAACACTGGGACCAATGGTGTGGCAACGATCATTGAACCAAATGTCATCTCAACTACCAATGACAACAATGTCATCCCATCTACCAATGACTCTAATGTAATCTCATCTACCAATGACACTAATGTTATCACATCTACTGATGATACCAATTCCATCCCAACTACAAATGACACCAATGTCATCTCAACTACCAATGACAGTAATGCCATCTCATCTACTGATGACACGAAAGCCATGCCAAATAACAATGCAAGTAATGTCATCACATCTACTGATGATACCAATGCCATCCCAACTACAAATGACACCAATGTCATCTCAACTACCAATGACACTAATGTTATAACATTTACTGATGACACCAATGCCATCCCATCCACTAATAACACCAATGTCCTCTCAACTACCAATGAAACTAATGTCATCCCATCTACTGATGACACCAATGCCATCCCAAATAACAATGCAAGTAATGTTATCCCATCTACGGATGACACCAATATCATTCCACCTACTGATGACACCAATGCCATCCCAACTACCAATGACACTAATGTCATCTCAACTAACAATGACACCAATGCCATTCCATCTACCAATGACACCGATATCACAAATGCCAATAATACCAATAACACCAATGTTATACCATCCACCAATGATATCGATTTCATCTCAACGATTAATGATACCATTGATATCAATGCTCAACAAATTAGCAATGTCCTATCAGCTACAAGTGTCTCTCCAACTACTATAGAAGTTGTTCCATCAATAACTTCCAAACCAACCACCTCTACCACCACAACTATCCCAACCACCTCTACCACCACAGCTATCCCATACAACTCTACCACCACAACTATCCCAACCACCTCTACCACCACAACTATCCCAACCACCTCTACCACCACAACTATCCCAATCACCTCTACCACCAGAGCTATTCCATACAACTCTACCACCACAACCATCCCAACCACCTCTAGCTCCACAACCATCCCAACCACCTCTACCACCACAGCCATCTCAACCACCTCTACCACCACAGCTATCCCATACAACTCTACCACCACAACCATCCCGACCACCTCCACCGCAACAACTATCCCAACCACTTCTACCACCACAACCACCCCAACCACTACTTCTACCACAACCATCCCAACCACTACTTCTACCACAACCATCCCAACCACTACTTCTACCACAACCATCCCAACCATTACTTCCACCACAAAGCTCTCCAATCCAACAGCACCACCTAGCCCCCCGTTTCAGTGTTACGAATGCTCCAGTGGAGCACCTGGTTACTGGCAGTTCATTGAATGTCCAGCAAATGGCAAACTAAAAGGCTGGGCTAGGCAGGGAACATACACATGTAGCGGACCTTGCGTTCAGACTGTAACGAGATGGCCATTAGGAAGTAAGATCTATTTATTTAAAACTTTTAAAATGATTTAATGTGATTAATATAGCATGAAGATGTTCAGGCCAGTGGCGTAGTTAGGGATTTGGGGGCGCGGGGTTAGGGCTTGACCCCTTTAGGGCCCCTGAATTTTGACATTCGACATCATGACATGGGATACTGGCGTGGATTTTCAAATTTGGACTCCCCACCCTAGCTACGCCACTGGTTCAGGCATAAATATTTATAAAATCTCTATATTTCTAAGGTGATTCAATGTTTTCCCATTAAAATTGCAAATCTTATGTAGGTTATCAGTCCAAATATGGGCAAAGTGTAAACAAATATTTCATCTGTGTAATTCGATTCTAAAAACGGTCTACTATAAAAGTGAAAGACCCAAAATAAACAAAAATTTAAAAGGTAAATGTAAAACTTATATAAAAAAACGAAAAAAAACAACAAACATTCGAAATGCTCGAGTTTTTTTTTTATGTTGACCAAGACCAGTTTTCGAATATTAGATTAATATGTTTTCTGTCTAATAGATTTTCTTCTATGCCGGTAATTGTATCCGGCATATCCCGTGTATCCGGTTTATTCCGTGTATCCCGTGTATCCGGTGTACTATAAAAAAAAAAAGGAAATGCTGATTATCTATGCTATGCAATTAATGAGCTTCACTTTTTAGCTCTGTAAGCTCACATTTCTAAGCTCTTTCGCTTATGGCACAACAATGTTTTTTAAAATTTAGTTGGCAACAGTGATATTTTAATATTTCATTCTTTACATTGTTTAGAACCGAAAACTTAATTTACCGTGAAAATCTTCAATTTATTAATGATTTCTGTTGTTTTTTCTTTCTTACAGACGTTGTTCGAGGCTGTTCTACAAACTACAACTTCCAGTTTCAAGTGCCCTCTAGCGGCTGTCGGAAATATCAAGAAGACATCGTCTGCTTCTGTTCGGGGAATAAATGCAACAAAGGGGACATGACTGTGGAGCAAGCGATACTTTTAACAAAATTTTCCTAATGGAGTTAGGGCACCTGAATTATTACAATTTTGTTATTGGGAAACATCCAACATTCAAAAAAAAAAATCTATTAACACTTAAAAACACTTAAACTGTTTTTTAGTTGTTTAAATATAATCAGTTGTAATCACACAAAAAAAGTATATCAGACATTATTTTCATTATGCTTTGACAGATCGCGAAAGAAATGTCCTTTCAGAATGTTCTAAATATCTTAGGACATAATGAAATCTCAATTTGCTTACATTTGCTTACATTATAATTACATATATACTTGTGAAGACGGATATGTACGAGAGTATGTGTACGTGAATGAAAGTTTGAGGGTTAGTCACATTTACAATTGGCCAGTTACCATATTGCAGGATCGCAACAAATGGCATTCTTTTTCTCCTAAACTGAACACCATGAGGTATGCTTCAAAGTCAATTTCTATATCTAGTAGAGATTTTAAAAACTTATTTCATTATTATTTTTTTTTTTTAAATATATTATTTCTTAAAAAGATATAAAAAAGTAAACTGATTAAAAAAAACGTCTCCAACGCATGTGGCCGTATAGTAGTATTAAAGACAACATTGTAAAAAGGGAGAAGAGACTAGGCTACAGGTGTCGACACATTGCAAGTGTCCGATCGCTGTTAGAGAAGCGTGAAACGGAACGTTCTTTTATTGTTGAAGAGATAATGTGTTTTTTTTTGGTGTTTTTTTTTTAAATTTTCTTTTTTTTTTATGTATTGATATTTTAAAAATATCTTTTGAAATAGATGTTTCACTTTTTTTTACGATTTCGAAAATCCATTTAATGAAGACAATCAATAAAAGTCATAGAAAAAAACAAACTTTGTTACACATTGTTTTGTTAAAAGTCCAGTCTGTCTTTCAATGTGAAAATTTTTTATTATAAACAGACGGGGGCTGAAAAAAAGATGAATATGTCAACCTTATGGACGCTAGCGGAATGTCCCTAAAACATCTCAGTCTCAAACAAAACGAACATCCCTGTGCTTCAATGAAAATGAAAATCTTTTTGTTTAAAAAAAAACAGGAAAATATTTTGTAACAAAAACAAAATAAAGGCTGTTTTTTTTTTATAGAGAAAATCCTGTTTTTTGTTTTTAGAAAACTTAAATCAATTTACTCTGTCTTCGGGGGAAATGTTCTACACCTTATTTCTCCCACTTCCCTTTCTAGGATCAGTTTTGAACTTTGCACTATTATTTATCGTCGAGGACAGCACATACTTCAATAAAAAAATCAAACAATTATTTAATCCGTTAGTCGTTATTAATTAATTTTGAAAATTTTTAAACTACCAATAGACTTTTTTTACACTATAAAACCTTTAATTTTATAAGAAACTAAATAGCTCAGTGGCTAACGCGTCGGCCTTCTATTTTGGAGGCTCGAGTTTAAATTCAGACTCACGCAACTTTAAACAAAAATTGAAAAAGTAGCACGATAACCCTCTCTCAGCTATCCCCCCCCCCCCCCACCTCTTAACTGGTCCACAAAAGTTATTTGACCAAAGCACACTGAGCATGCTAAAAACATGAAAGTTGCGCTAAACAAAAAAATTAATACAAACATTTTCAATCGCACAAATTAGTTGTGGTTAGTTTAGATTTACTAAAAATAATTACACGATTGATTCAAAATAATTAAGGCATTTCAATCAATATAAGCTTTGTTTATTTTGAAAGTATTTTAAAAATATTTTACTTATTAATTTTAGTATAATGCCTGGCCGTGGTGTTAGCGCTCTTGACTGTTGTCACGAAGACTCAGAGTTCGAACCCAGTCTCCTTTTTGTTACTATGGGAATGCCTAAAAAGCCACAGAAATTTCATAATAATAAACGAATAACATAAAAAGTTTTTTTTTAAACTTAATTGTTCCTTTATGAAGATTTTGACTTTTGTAAGAGCGATTGCCAACTTCTCGTTCCCGACATCCATCCATCCATCCCAGTGGCGCTACAGCCCATGGAGAGCTCTGGCCTGCTTTAACACATCCTTCCATTCAGATCTCTCCTGGGCCTTTCGTCTCCACGCCCTAACCCCAAGCTGCTTCAGATCTGCTTCCACATCATCTATCCATCGCATTCGGGTCTGCCTTTGGGTCGCCTGCCTTTTGGTTGTTGCCTGTATACGATTTTCGCTCCTCTGTTGTCTGACATTCTTTCAAGGTGACCTGCCCAACGTAGTCTGTTCTTTTTTATTTCGTTCACTATTGGTGGGTCTTCATACAATTGATATAACTCATGGTTTGTGCGTGTCCTCCACCCTGTTTCATCCTGTATGGCACCATAGATTTTCTTAAGAATTTTTCTTTCCCAAGTGTTAAGTAAATTTTCAGATGTCTATGTCAGTGTCCAGGTCTCATTTGCATACATTGCTGCTGCTGGTCTTATTATAGTTTTGTATATTATTGTCTTGGTTTTCCTTGAAATTGTTTTGCTCTGAAGTCAATGGTGGCTGCTATACAATGCTCCTGTTGCCTCCTGCTAGTCTTTCCTTTATTTCTGTTAGTAGGTTTGAAATTAATAGTACTTCCTAGATATTTGAAAGTTTGGACGTTTTCAAATTCGTGGTCTTTGATTTGATATTTTGTCCCTCTGTTTGATTGTCTCTTGTCATTGTGCTGTACTTGGTTTTACTGTCATTGACCTCAAGTCCTGCTGGTCGAGATGCTTCTTCTACTTGTATGAAGGCTCTAGCGATGTCAGAGGTTTCTTTACCCAATAAGGCAATGTCATCAGCATAAGTAAGGTACTGTAGAGGTTGGCTGTATATCGTCCCTGTTGGTTGTGGACCCGTGTTTTCTCTCCTGAAGTAGTTAGTAATAGTTCCCCTTGTGTTTATGTGTATATTTCTTATAACTCTCTCCAGTGTTGAATTGAAAAGCATGCAGGAAAGTGCGTCTCCTTGTCTTAATCCTCGTTTAATCCTAAATTCCCGTGAGTGTTCTCCTTGTATTATGACTTTGCTTTTTCTCGTTCCCGACACTACATTTATTTATTATATTATATTTTATTTATCTTCTAAAAATGGCAAATAACAAGTTGGTTTTATTAATTGTAATCGATAATCTGAATCCTTTTTAATGTTGAGAAATGACAGTGCTACAGAGAATGGTAGCCTTAGCTACACACGTACACGCGCGAAATCATCATCTCTCTGTCTGTATGTTATTTCACAGTTTTTTTTAGATGTGTCTTTAAGGTAGCGGAATTAAATACACTATGACGTAAGGCTTATTAAAAAAAAGTTCAGGAAAAAGAAAGAAAATATGCATTAAAAATCCGAAATTTGTATTTTGGTGCAATTTCTGTTTATATAGAATGAGGCCTTTTTGGGAAATACCGAAAAAACAAACTCCGTTTAATAGAAAGCTTGCGATTTTTTCGAATATTGTTGTTTTCTTTTTGCGAATCTGTCAAAACTGCGTCTTAGTGAGCACCTAAGAGGTAAAAGGAACCTGCGTAAAACATTAATGCGAATCTCTTTCCTAGTTTACGAAATGTCTTGATCAATCAATCAATCAGTCAGTACCATTTTATAGGAATACATATAAGATTTAGTTTTCAGGGGAAAAAAATTCAAAGACTTTGCAGAGTGCAACGCTAATGTAGACGCTTTGTGTTTTAATGTGCACTTTGTGTTTTAGTTACGTTTATTATGTGCACCTACATTTAATTAGTCTTATATATTTGATTAAATACATTATTATGAAAATGAATACATTATTATGAACTAGTCAACTGGCGGCGTAGTATATACCGCTATTTTGCAGGGCCGGTCTTAGGCCACTGCAACCTATGTGACCGCAGTGGGCCCCCACTTTCAAAGGATCCGCACTTTCATAGGACCCGCGCTAATTCAAGGTGTATAAATTATTAAATTAAACCAAACAGATATCCCACGCCCTCCTGTCGTCGATTTACCAGAAGCTCCTGAAAATCTCCCTAAATTACAAAATATCGGAAAAAGTCTTTAAAATATACGGAAATATATAGACAAAAATTGTCATTTTGGGGTGTCATTCAATATGGAAAACGCCAATCCTACGCGCGATAAATAAAAACGGCATTATGCATTAGCCATAATTATGTAATCAGGTGAAAGAAGCTTCTCGCGACTCAAACTAATGAAGAATTACTTGAGGTAAACAATTCTCAAAGATAGATTTAAACATTTGGTAATTGTTGCCATTGAGGGGGATCAATGTAGGAAACAGAATTATTATGATATACTGTATGACTAAAATGCATAGACGAATTTATTTTCTAATGCAAACTCTTAAATTTCACTTATTGTCCGCTTCCCTACCCAAACTTGGACCCGCGAAATCCGTTTTGCATAGGGCCCTACAATGGTTACGTCCGGCCCTGCTATTTAGTGACCTGTAAATATCTATAGTAGATTACTTGTTCTCTTTCCATGACTTCTTGGTGACAATGGTTAACTCCGGCGCTGCTATTTAGTGTTTGTAAAATGTTTGCTTGTAAAATGTTTTACATGTTTCGGATGTTAGTTCCAAGTCCAAACCTCCCGCAAGACGAAGGGGGATGGGAGCGGGCAGGGTTTGACACTCCAGCGCGCAGCCATCCGTATCGACGTGTGTACTTCCTAACCCCTCTTGTTTTTTCGTGGGGTGACTATCCGCAGACAAGTATGATGTTCATGTTCTCTATTTGTTAGTTGAACATGGGGACTGTTTATACTGAATATAAATATGAATTTATTGAATTAGATACGGTTAAGCTTTTCTCAAGGATATTTTCCTTTGTCATATACAAATTGCTAATACTTGCTTGCTCAATTACATTGGGCATATCCGCAGACACCGCTCCACTCCGTTGGCTTGGCAATGTCCACAGTATGATAAAGTAAAGTAAAGTTCTCCTTTCAGATCTTGCGATCTAGGGGGGGCAGATGATATAAAAGTCATCTGTTTCTGTGGCCTACGGGTAAAGACGGTGTTATGTGACCAGCACAACTAATGTGCGTTATTCATTAGAGCTGGGTGGACTCTGGGGGGGGGGGGCCCTAAAGATCCCGAAATTAAAAAATCTTAGGATTTGAACTCGAGACTCCCGGTAACTGTCCCAAGAAAAAAATGGGTTGTCCCTCGCTTCATTGTGCAGACGTAGTAAGTCGGGGATCTTAAAGAAGTGGACATAGAAGTTAACTACTGGGGAAAACATAACCCTTTGGTAAGAGAGATGGTGACCAAGAATGCTATGAACAACGAAAAAGAAGGGACACTGCTTTGGAAGCAGCTGGTTTATCTACCTGTAAAGCGAATTCCTTCTTTACCTGCTTGTATGTGCATGGAGATGTCTCTCTCGAATAGGGCTCTAGAATCACATGACAATGTGCTCCACGAGTTGAACCAAAGTCATTCTACTGAATGAAATACAACTCAGTCAAGAAGACAGTATGTAAATTCAATAAATAAATATGTTCTATGAATCCAAAGGGCCATGATTCTGAATAGCGTGATTCTGAATTAAACGATACAGAATTATAGGATTTTTAAAATTGCAAACTGCTAAATACTGTTGGCCTCTTGTTGTCATGCTACGAGATTTAGATGACCCGATCAGTAAAAGGGGGGAGGGGAAAGTTGTCAACACGAGTCAGAGGCTCAGATAAAGCAAATGTGATATGTACTGAATAACATTTTAAAATGTACTAAGCGTGGTCATTGAATTATTCATTCTGTATTTAAATGTACACACATTTATTTTGTTGATGAAATTCTTGTTTTTTTTAATTTCAACAATGTCAATTAAAATGTACTTCATGACAGAGAGGGAGCTTGAGAGAGAGAGAGAGAGAGAGAGAGACGGATCACATCATTGATGGCCCAGCAGGTAGGCAAGTATATGATAAACAATCTATCACAATTGTTACATTTTCACCTCATTTAAGCTGTCCGGGGATTAATTACAGCTAGTCAGACATTTCGATTACAGCAATAGTTTTTAAATGTGGCTCTAACATTCTAGATCTATTTTTTAAGTAAAGCGATAGAGCCTGAGCAACAACAGCACCGTGGATGGATACATTTCTGTAACCAAACGCCCCGCTGATATTCTTGTAAAAAGTAAAATTAAAATTGGTGTAACAAGTGGCGCCCAACATGAGGCTGGAATGATAGCGTTTTGTACAGGCGTAATAGACGAATGAAGATGTCGGTGAGATATTTAATATGTGCTTCGTTAGAATTTTGTTTTGTTTCGTAGTACAGGTTATTGAGGAGTTAGAATTTTAAATTGTTTGGAAAAAGGGCTGATAGACGTTCGATGTTTATCGAACTTGTCGAACAAGGGAGGGGGGGGGTGATACGTGCTCAGCATATTGCGAATGTGGGATGGTGCGTATGCGTGTTGAAAGAGGAAGATAGGGAAAGAGGGATCCGAAAATGGCGTAATGTCATTGACATATTATTGTTTGCTAATCGAGATTAAAGTCTTCATATTCTATTATAGATAAGTCTGTTGGTGTATGATTAAGAGTCTCATCTGCTCGTAACAGTACCCTTTAAGACCTTTTGATTAACAGGGCAGATAAAGGATACACCAACTCCATATAACAATATAGTGATACAAGTGAAATCCTACAGATATCTGGATATCGTTGTAGACAATGGCGGTTCCTTGATACTCTTGCAAACAAAATCACACATCGACAATTTTTCCTATACTAACTTAACAGCTTTAAGCTACAAAAGAAAATCTTGGCTAATTTTTACTGTGTGACAATATGAAACCTGCTTACATATGGCAATACCTTGTTGGCAAGGCAGCATGCGATCTAAAACATTGCGTCAAAATGACACACACAACACTACCATATTTAAATAAACTTTTAAGACAAAAATGTCTCAGCAAAGTCGGAAAAAATCTTGAAGACAACAGATCTACTATAACTACGTAAAATCGAGAAGTGAGCAACTTCTGTTAACCAAGGCAGAGCCGAAAGGTACAAAACTTGTTTGTTCTTTACAGAATTATTCCAAACCTGATATAACTGATACAGACAAAAATTATATAATAAGAACAAGCGGGTTTTAGACAAGGCCGCATTACAACAGAGTAAATCCTAAATCTCAGGATTCTCTGCAAGAAATACCCTGGGCATCAACAAAATCTCTTGTATGTCCTTGTTTCAAGAAAGCTTTCGATAGAGTATGACATGGGGCAATCTGGGCGACAATGGTAAAGGTCAATATAAGTAAAGATACAATAAAAGTAATGCCGAACTTCTATAAGCAAACCACTAGTGCGGTGCACTTCAACAATAGCATTGGGGACTGGTTCAAAACCACAGTTGTAGTGAGACATGGCTGTATCCTTTCACCAATTCTTTTCAATATCTTCCTTGAAAGGATAATGGAAGATGTTCTTCAAGGTTACTAAAGCACTGCAAGCATTGGAGGAAGAAGAATTATTTACTTGCGCCTTGCGCAGTGAAACGTGCCAGGCAAAAGAAGAAGAGGCAGACAGAGAAAGAGATGGGAAGACAACATAAAAAGAGGGCCATGCCATTGAAAGAGACAGAGAGGAATGAGGAAAGACGATCGACAGATCATGTATGGTGCCCCAACGGTTTAACAGACTATGGGATGCCCTAAAAATCCCAAAATGCAATTCCCACTATTCAGAAAGATTGGAGTCCAGATGCTTTACCTCTTGTCCGTCAAGCTCCAACCCCCATTCTTATAATGTAGATCCTAACTATTTATATAATGAAGGGTAAGTCACGCACCTATGTATCTAAAATGTAGAATAAATCTAAGAAACAAAAACAAAGCAAAAAGGCAAACTTCTTAAATGATTGTTAACAAGCAAAATATAAGAAATCTTTAAAAAAACAACAACAATGGTTATGTAAGGGGAATAATTATTCCACACTTACAAGTATATCTATCAATAATATAAAAGTTATTTCCCTTTTCCAATACCAAACTAAAGAAATAATTACCAATAATTTATTGGCTAATTGGCAGATTCTTAAAATTGATTCATGTTTTGTTAGGTACAATAAATAATGGTTTTAAAAGCTCAAACTTAATCCGAGAATGGGTTTGGCAAAAATAACGTGTACAATTATCGAAGGGGACAAAACCCAAAGTATTAAGCCATTTCTCAGAAGGATTGATTTCCCTTGTTGGTATGAAACAAAATAATTAATAACGATTTATTAATTGACTTATTGGCTAATATTTTTTTAATGGATCCGTGTATTGTACTCGCTATTGAACAATCGTGCAAAGATTCAACTAATTCGAGAATGGGTGTGGGAGAAATAACGTGCTCAAACGTTTTTACCAGACAGAAAGACAAATTGGATTTAACTCTTTCTCTCCTAACTGACGATACCAACGTTGATTCCACCAGAATGTGGTAAATAATTACGGTGAGAAAGAGTTAAAACCTTTTTGCGTCATCTCAGAATATTTCTAGTACTAAAAGAGACATTGTCTTCTACCAGAGATACAGGGAGATAAGTCTTCTATTACTACGGTAGATAAATCTTCACTAAGAAAACTTGACGTGGAAAACGCCTACGTTAAAAGGTTGCGCAATATTTTAAAAAAAAATGTCGTTGCATCTCGTTTGGAATGTTTCTCAAAATGACAATACATTGTCTGTCACGTCTGCTTTTGTTTTGGTTGAAATCTGCCCCCCACGCGTCACTGTCCTTGTTGATGCTTCAGAGCTCCGAAACAAACAACGGCTTTACCTGGCCTCTCCTCTTTGCTCCGAATGACGTCACACAGGTGAGACAAATGTGATCTTTAGGAAGTTTACAGAAGAAAAAAAAAGTTCTTTATTCGGGTGTGGCAGGAAATCTTAGTCAAAGCGAAATTATGGTTTTAGAACAATTTAGCTAGGTCACGTTCACAGCTTGGGCATCTAACCCATGGGGTGCTCAAGTTCGAATCCCCATTAAAACAACGAATTTAAAAAATTTGATATTTTACTCGAGTTTTTATTTTATTTTTTTTATGGAGAGTCTAAGGGCGGCACAGAAAATTTTCTCCTCGAAGTTCTGAAAATAAATTCACACACAGGCACTGAGCATTAAGGCGCGGTGGCTGAGTGGTTAAGCGCTTGGCTTCCGAACCTGGGGTACTGGGTTCGAATCTCAGTGAAGATTGGGATTTGAATTTTGTGATTTTTATGGCACCCATGAGTCCACCCACTATAATGGGTACCTGACTGTAGATAGGGAAAGTAAATGTTGACCCTGTTCATTAATTGTTGGCCGAAGAAACAGGTGACCTTAACATCATCTGCCTTATAAATCGCAAGGTCGGAAGGGGGAAAATAAAAATAGAGTGTGAAAATGGTTTATCCGTTCGGCCAACATATTCATATCCAATTATTCTAATGTAAAATACTCTGAACACGGGTTAACTCGATTTGTTTACAAGTTTTGTACTTTAATAGAGATACAATTAGGTACTTTTGTCTAGTTTTAGGTCCTTCCAATTATATATATGTATGTGTGTGTGTGTGTGTGTGTGTGCATAATTAATCTTTATGATATTGTGACCGTTCATTCTTTCGGAAGACGTTTTTGTACCCTAGAATAGGTTCTTCCTGGGGTTAGTAGACAAATTGTAGCTCCCTCAGCGAGGTTCTGGGTGGAGCACTATTTCCGTTATATATAGAAATATATATATAGTTCGTCCATCGTGGTTCGATGATGACCACTTTGTCATCCAGGGGGTTGAGGGCTTTGCACTGGGGTTTATGCCTCCTCATGTGGCTGGTGAGACCTATGTGAGCCCGGAATGTTCGGCTACACAGTGGGCAGGTTATTCCAGCTGGAGCTAGTGTCGTTTGCCTTGCTTTTCTTCTCTGGCGTTTTTCTTCTGCCATCGTGATGCTCTGTCATGTGCCTCTGTCTCCCAGGTGGCTGAGTCTATGCTGAATGCCTTCAGAGAAGCTTTGAGGGTGTCCCTGAAGCGCTTTCTTTGACCACCTTGCGAGCGCTTTCCTTCGCTTAGTTGGTCATACAAGAGTCGTTTAGGGATGCGGTGGTCTTCCATTCTGCAGACGTGACCTGCCCATCGCAGCTGGGACTGCATAAGGATTGTGTGGATGCTTTGAAGACACGCTCTTCGAAGGACTTCAATATCTGATATTTTGTCTTGCCATTTGACATTCAATATTTTTCTCAGACATGTCATGTGGAAGTGGTTTAGTTTCTTTGCATGTTTTCTGTACACTGTCCATGTTTCTGAGGCATAGAGCAATGTAGTGAGGATGACGGCTCTCTCTCTATATATATATAGAGAGAAAAACTAGAAAAACTTTATCTCGATCGTTATCGAGAACCGTGTCAATCCATGTTCTACGAATGTATGACTTGAATAGAGGTATTTTAAAAATGTTTACGAGAAGACGTTATAATTAATACGAATTGTTATTATTATTATTAAATTATGTTAGAAACGAACGAGTATTCATTCTGGCACTGTCAGGGTCGAGTTTCGTTAAAGAGAAACAAAATTCATTGTAGTTCCTTTATCAGTGTCCACTGAGGAATTTTCTGATGATGTGGCAGGTCTGCAGCAGTACCGCCCTCAGACAGGCATCCAGAATCTTCTTAGGAATGTTAAGGGCCTTGAAGGTAGGCTTATCTGTGAGGTCAGTTGTCATTATACCCTCGGTTGATATAACAATGGGGTATATTGTTATTTTAGATAACTTCTATAAACGCTTTATCGCCAAGCCTAGGTTCCCATATTTTGTTTTTCCATTTCAGTTTTTCTTAAATAATGTCAATAATGGTAACGTTTTTTTTTTCTTTTTTATCAATGAAGATCAGGGAGATTAAAATCTACGTTTTTCAGTCAAAATAGACCAACATGTGATCAGTAGACTCGAGAACCTCTTGTGGCGAGTATCTGTAATAATATAATATTGATCAAATTATTATTATAGCGCTATTTTCATGCACAATCTTTTGTGGACCAGTGTGTGTGTGTGGGGGGGGGGAGGGGGTATCTACTATCTAGGAGTTGGTTTTCCGTGATGCCTTTAGACTCTCAGTAAACACAACTCTGCCTGAGTCGGGGGCTCGAAAGTTCATGCGCACTTGGCCTCTCGACCACGCGTGAAAGCCAAGTGTTGGTGTATTAATTTTACAACTTGGTTATCGCGACCTAGGTAGGCAGATTCTTATAAGGCTGAACATCCTGCCATTATGTGTTCATTTGACTCTCAAATTCCAGATTATTTTTATTATTATTACGATGATCAAGCACCTTACAAACGAACGTGCGTTATGTACATCGAATGTTCCTATCAAAATCGTATTGCGTCTTTCTTTATAAGACTTTAACTTCACATGCGTATCGGCCTGTCCCGTCATTACAACGCCTCTATTCAAGTCACAACTTCACGGAGGGTGTAGGAACCTGGACACGGATCTCAAATACGGCTCTAACGACTTTCCTATATTTTTAACTGTGGACGTATACCACACGAATTCGTAACTGAACTGTGGCATATAACCAAAGGAGATGTAGATATTTAACAAACGGATATTTAGATATTTAACCATAGGAGATGTAGCCTAGATATTTAACCAAAAGAGATGTACATATTTAACCAAAGGAGATGTAGATATTTATCCAAGGAAATGTAGATATTTAACTAAAGGAGATGTAGATATTTAACCAAAGGAGATGTAGATATTTGACAAATAGAGATGCAGATATTTAACCAAACGAGTTGTAGATATAATAATAATAATAGTTTTATTTATAAAGCGCTGTTAACAAACAAAATGTAGGCTCAAGGCGCTGTAATAACATTACAAACACAAGCACAATAGTACCATCTAAGAACTACTCTAAAAAAGTTTTAAACAATTATGTCTTAATGTTCTTCTTAAAAGTGGTGTAGCATGTTGTCTGTCTGAGATTAATGGTCAATGGGGAGTGAGTTCCAAAGGAGATGTAGATATTTAACAAATGGAGATGTAGATATTTAACCAAACGAGATTTAGATATTTAATCAAATGACATGTTCATATATAAGCACGTTTAATCAATAGGGATCAAGATATCTACTTAGTGGTGAAAGTCCTCCTTTACCATGCAGCTCCAGTGTCTTCCAGACAAAATTATCAAAATCGCATTTCACAAGTCTTAAACTCTTGTCTTTAAACCCCTTCATTGAACTCCTTACTTGATATTTAATTCACTTTCAGATCACTTATTGCCCAAGAGTCGAATTTATCTTGATCACAACCTGGGAGACAACTGTAGAAATTCAACATTCGTGCTAATAAATGTAACACAACGAATGCTCTTCCCTTTGCTTAAAAAATGTATAACCAATAAGTAAAACAAGTAGGCCAAAGTACGAGGTGAAGAGTGCATATACATATGTGCTGATAACGTACGGTCGATAACTGCGCTGCTACACGGGCATTGACCTAGTTAAATGTAATAGCTTTACAAAGAGTTGTGGTTCTTGTGTTTAGTGTGTAGTGTTTATTTCATCCATTATAAAATAATTGTGCAAGCCATTCTCATTTAAACCTAAGGTCTGTATATATAGATTGTGGGTTACGCAAACTGAACTCCTTATTTTATATCTTTTTTTTTTTTTTTATAAGACGGTGTAATCTCTACAATTTCAATAGTACAGTGAAGTCAGAAAATAAAATTTAAAATTAATTACTAATTAATGTTACATCAATAAGTTTAGAGCTAGTCATGAAGGTAATTAACACAACAATGAGGCAATTTTATTAATCCTCTTGTTCAGGAGTGGGCAACCTTTTCCTATCGAGGGCCGCATTACAAAAAATTTTGAAAAAGGGGGTGAGGGCGCATAGGCCTATACATTCTTAAAACGTAGAAAGTGCGCTAGATAACTGTGCATCTCATCATCACTATCTCATCTCTGCCTGTGGTCTCTTCTGGGGCATAGGCCACCAACCAGTCTCCTCCAGGTATCTTGGTTCTAGGCAAGCCTCCCCAACTGCCCCCCCCCCCCCCCCCCCCCCATGCTTTACCCTTGGCATCTGCTTCCAAATCGCGGCGCCATGTATTCCTGGACCGTCCCCTCTTCCTCTTTCCTTGGGGAAAGACTGTGTATACTGTCCCTTAATTCACATTTGTACTGTATTTTAACATTTACCTTTCATCTTTTACACAATCACAACAAAAGGTAGCCATTTCTGAAACTTATTTTACGATTTTTTAATTTTTTTTTGGGCATCGTCTGTTTCAATCCACAACATTTCCCCACCCAATAAACAGTTGTACTAAATTTAAAGTGTTTAACTGTGTACACGCGTGCCTAATGTTCCAGAATTGTGGAACTAGCTTACTTGTTGCTATCCTTGTGACTGCTTTCAACTTACAGTCAGTCAGCATCGACCTGTTCTTACATTTTGTTTAGTTTAAAAGAAGAAACTACTAGTTCACAGAAGTATGTGGACCCAAATAGTGAGAAAGTGTTTAGCAGCAAAAATTTTTAAAGTTTGGAAATACAGCTTCTGCACTAAATGGGGTACTGGGTGTATTAAAAACTAATTCTCAGTTTTTGACGTCTTAAAATGTGCTTTTAAATTCCATAATAAAAGAATTGAAACAAGTCCTGTACTTTTCAACGATTTCACTAGAAATAGTTTCACCTATCAGCAAAGGAAAATGATGAATCCTGTTTTCACTTGCTTGCATGGAGAAACTGGAAAACTTTGTTTGAAAAGATTTAACATTCACATGCATTTCATGTGCAATACTGTCGATGAAAAAACATGAAGTCTGTCTTCCACTCTTTCTTAGAAATATTAATAACAACGTCAAGGTCAATATCCTACAAGGAACATAACGATTTCTTCTTTAAGATCCTATATTCTTCTCAATACCTTGCCCATGCTAATCCAGCGGATACTGCTGTTTTCAAATCTTCAATACCTCTAGGCCTGTGGTTAAATGTCCCAAGCACTTGTTAAGTTTGATATTCAATGCAGCTTGCTCTTCTTTAATTTATTTTAAAAACCTGCTTTTTTTCAGTCAAAACACGGGCTCCATCAGTTGTTAACCCTTGCCATTTGGTTTCAAGCTAACCCAAGAATTTCAACACAGTTCTTCAAAGCATTGAATAAATAGTGGCCTGAGTTTGAATATTTATCTGAATGTTTCGAAATATTGCAAATAGGAATAATCTAAGTTTACTTTAAGCTTTTTAGAATGACATGTACCTACATTGTTTCTTTCGACTCTTCGTCATAAGTGATAAGAATCAGAAATTTCAATACTTTATATAGATATTTAAAAGTACTTATTTTAAATAGATTTGCATTTTTGTATCTATAATCTGTGGGCACACCTGATTTTTTTAGGTGTCCGCGGGCCGCATAAGGCGAGCCGCATGTGGCTCGCGGACTGTAATTTGCACACCCCTGCTAGTTGAAGAGAAACACATACTATGTATCAGAAGCATTCTAGCGTAGAGATCACCGTGTGACACTAACTCTAACGATGCATCAGTGGCATAGCTAACCCAAATGCAGTGCAAGATTCACCCATAGGCCACAAAAGCCATAGCTAATGGCCCCCACCGTATTAGAGGCCTGTTTGTTATGATAATCATGCTTATAATTAAAGATGTATTATTTTACCATATGGCTTATAAATATTGTCTAAAATCGTATGTCTCTATTAACTCTATAAATCTATATCTATGTATCCGAAAAGCTTATTAGACAATAATATAACGTATATTATAGTAGGGCTGTTTAGACTTATAAAAATATAAATATTATAAATATTTATATATATATAAATATTATAAATCTAATATTGCTTAAACGTAAAGTGTTCTAAAATTATCATATGTAAGGATCCCGTTTTTCATTGAGCTATCTAGTATTTGACATAGTTTTACTGTCGAAAGAGTTGAGTCGAAGTTCTTGAAATTCTAGCAACTAAGCCAGAATGAGCAAAGCGCTCTGTCTGGACAAAGGTCAAACTAATATCCATATTTAACACCGCTATTTCCAAAGGGTCCTGCACTCCAGACGCAAAGATACGTGGCCGAAGGCGGAGGACACAAGAACCCTCGCCCTTTACCCATAGTTTACCAAGCTAACCGTGCAGGACTCGCCATTGATGAAATTGTCCCGTGAGGAATGGTGCCTGGATTTGGACAGGGTCGTGGAAGCTCTCTTACAACTCAGAACTGTGCAATGGGAAAGCTTTGGCACTCCCTAAGACACTCCCACAGGAGTCTAGTGTTGCTACCCATTTAGCCTAATCGTTCCATGCAACGATCGTTTCCCTCCGAGTGCCGCGTTGAGACGAGAGCATTCCTAATACAAGGCCTCAACACCGACCTGCAATCGCCACGTCGTAAAGACCTGTGACCTGTTAACGAACTAATTGTCTAAACTGCCCACAGGCTGTGACGTTGCAGGTCAGTGTTCGGCCTTCTATAACGATTGGCCTCGTTTGAGGCAGGATAGGGTACGCGGGTATTTCCTATCTGTAAAATTATTAGTACTGATTGTACCTCATTCAAACCGTGGCGTCAATTCATTGCTGATGCGTACTTTGACTCGTTGATCTTGCCGATTTGGAGTTTATTAAAAGTGTTTTTATTGACAGGTTACAAGAAACGCACTGCCTTCAAATTTCAAGCACCGAGTGATATTTTTTTAATACCTTAACACTCGGACTGAATCAAGCTGTGCAATTCACTGTCTCTTGACACACAGAGATGAAGGCAATAAGACTGACTCTGTGCCAACTGTGTCACAATGACGTGTGGGGGAACCTCATCCCCATCCGTCTTTTGTCGTCCGTGACTCAGATGCACGAGGGTCAGGTCAAGGTCAGGCCTTTCTCAGAGATGCCTGGACCAAAAGGAATTTATCAGTGGCCAGTAATCGGAACAGTGTTGCATTATAAACCTTTCAGTAAGCTACTATACATTTATTTTTGCTCATGTTTGAAAATAAAATAACTTCATAATATTTTCCTTACTTCAAAAAGAAAAAAAAGGGAGGGTATTAGGAAATTAAAAAAAAAATTAATTAATTCATGTTTTGTTAGGTACAATAAATAACTGTTTGAAGTTTCAACTTGATCCGAGAATAACGTGTACAATTATCAACGGGACAAAACCCTACATATTTAGTCATGTCTGTGAATACTGAAGGATACCTTGTTGGTATCATAAAATAATTATTTACCAGTTAAAAATAAACTAATTAGTTAATTTCTCTTATTGATTCATATATTGTCTGCGTCAATGAATAGATGTGCAAAGTTTGAGCTTGATCTGAGAATGGGAGGTGGGAGAAAAAAACATGTACAAACCTTTTACCAGTCTAACGGAATGAGTTGATATATGCTTTGTTAAAATTAATAAAACATTAGCACTGAGAACGCCTGTGTGATATCAACGTCTTTTCTATCAGCCAAACACACTCCGGAGAAAATTCATCGTCTCATGAACGAGCTGTTTGACAAATACGGACCCGTGGTCAAATTTCGAATGGGGCCTCAAACGGTTGCAGTTTGTGACCCTAAAGACTTTGAAACTGTTTTCAGGAATGAAGGCCAGTACCCCGTGAGGCCCACTCTTGACATAGTTACAGCTTACAATAAAAGAAATGGACACAAGGAGACGTTTGCACAATTGTAAGTCTGGCATTGAATTAGAATCACATTAGCTATACCTGATTGGTGTCTACTTAGGGGTTAGGGGGTTAGGGTTAGATTGAGAGTTTTGACAGACAATCCAATCATTTCTCTCTCTCTTTGTATGTCTATCTATCTATCTTTCTATCTTTCTATCTATCTATCTATCTATCTATCTATCTATCTATCTATCTATCTATCTATCTATCTAATCTATCTATCTATCTCTCTATCTATCTATCTATCTATCTATCTATCTATCTACCTATCTGTCTATCCAATCAACAATTAATGTTAAGATCGTTGGTTTATTTCTGGTCACTTCTCTGATAATCCATTTGATTGGATCAATAAAATTCTCTTATCTTATCTTATCTTATCTATAATCTCAAAAGTACTTAGAGCAGAATGCAACTTTATCTTCTTCTGTTGCTAACGAAGACAGGGTGAAGAGTGGCACGCCAGAAGGACGCCTCTGAACAAAAGACTGGTTAGAAGTGACTCTGCCTCGTATTATTTGGAGCAGCAGAGCCAAGTTGCAGAGGACTTGGTCCGAGCTTTGGCCAAGGAAGATTTGACAGCTGAGGATTTTCAGGATTTATTTTATCGCTACGCCTCTGAAAGTAAGAAAGTTAGTCTATACTACTCTACACCAGAATTAGGAAAGAATTTCGAATAAAAATAAAAAGCTTATTATGCAGTTTTTATAAAGCGCTATGTATATCATTATTTTAAATGTAGATCAACTAATTCATAATATGTAAACAGAACAGTACAACGAGGACGAAAAAGAATTTAACTAGACCCCCCCCCCCCCCAAAAAAAAGAAAAAACGGCACTGTCTGTATCAGAAGTAACAGCGTTTGCAGGTCTGCGTAGACATGTGAAATACCGTATTCAAAGACAGTTCCTTTGTATATGTTTGGTGGCTGAGTGGTAAAACGCTAGGTTTTCGAGCCGAGGGTATCGAGTTCGAACCGTGGTGAAGTTTGGGGCATTGAACTTTTGGATTTTTAGAGCAACCCTAAATTCTCTCAACTCTAATGGGTACCTAACATACGTTGAGGCAGTACAGGCAGTTTGTCGTTGTGCTGGCCACATGACAAAGTCTTTAACCGTCGACCACAGAAACAAATGAGCTTTACATCATCTGTCCATCCATCCATCCAACCATACCAGTAACGCTACAGCCCATTTGAAGAATTAATTCCATATGACATCAAAAAACTTCACTACAGTCACACTGTCTAGTAAGACTAAAAAATGTCTTAACACGAGCAAATTGTCGAGGGTTTATAGACATTGGTGCATTACATTTAAAGAATTCATTCATATGACATCAAAGGAAAAAAAATTCTTCCTTTGTGTCGCCGGCCTTTTGATTTTGGCCTTTATAAATTTTTGCTCCTCAGTTGTCTGACATTCTTTCAAGATGACCTGCCATCGTAGTCTGTTCTTTTCTTTTCTGTCAGTATCGTTGGGTCTTCATACAATATCATCAGCCCACATAGATAGAAAAGTCTGAAAGGTATATTTTATTTATTCTTATACCGTTTCATTTGACCTTTAATTTTTTCAATGTACTCTCTAACCCTTTTTTTTTCCAAAGGTATATTTTTAGTGGCCTTCAATAGAAGACTGGGACTGTTCAAAGAGGAACCAGATAAAATTTCTGTAGACTTTGTACAAGCTGCCAAAACATCCACCCAGATGCTTCAAGACGCTTTGCTCGGCAAACTGTTCATGACCAAATGGTTGAAAAACTCATCCTACAAAAAATTTGAGTCTCTTCTGAATTTCCAGAAAAAGTTTGTTTTTATTTATTAATAAAATGCAGAATTGCTGATACTTAAAAATATCTAATTTAACTTTGTACAATACAGAAATCTATTACAACTAACACAAAGTTGGAATATGTAGAACCAGTGGAGGAGTTTAGCAAATGGAGTCCCCCTACTCCCTTCAAGATTCCATGTGCTTACAAATGTGACTACATTTAAAAGCAACTTATATATGGGAAAAAAGATATTAGAGTTCGGGTGCATTTAGTATCACTTCCCTTATTTTCTTTAATATGTATATATTGTAAGTCTGTTAAAGTTTTGACATTACCTGACATTAGTTGGGAAAACGTAATGCGGTTGGTTGTCGTGCTGGTCATTGACACACTCCGTGGGCCACAGAAACAGATGCGCTATGCATCATTTGCCCTAACGATTGCAAGGTCTGAAAGGGGAACTTACTTGTATAGTTTATTTACCTTTACAAAAATCCTTCTTTTACATAAAAAAAAGTTATCTGCCGCGTTCAGAATTACAACTCTATGATTATGACAGCCTATTAAAATAGCTAATTTATTGAAATCTATAATCATGTGTCATGTCTTTGAATTCAGAGTCACGGCTGACTGTGTGATGGAGGCTAGAAAAGTTCTGGAAGATCGGATAAAGTCTGGAGATTTCAAAGCAGACGAACCAAACTTGCTGTTTTCTCTGCTCTCAGAAATAAACATGACAGATGAAGATATAAATGACGCCGTGGGAACCTTGTATGCTGCTGGAACTGAATCAGTAGGCCTATTCATTTTCTTTGTATATTTCTATACCTAAAAAGGCTTGTTAACAATAATCCTAGACATTGAACATTGTTTATTTTGATACCCTAATTTTTAATATAATTAAAAAGAAAAACATTTTTTAAAAGTTAGAGGTAGTATAGTTTTAATTGTTAATAAAAACGCCACAAAAATAAAACCATAAATGTTCTCAAAAGTTACCAGATATCTATAAATTTTACACTAAAATGTTCTAACACTCCATAGGAGAAATTTGATCAGTATCTAGTTACAAAACATCAAGAATAAAGATTTTCTAAAACTAACTGCCGTAGGCCTAGAAGTTAAATCCACCAAGATGTTATTATCTGAGTTGATCATTTTTTCCTTAACAGACTGCTAAAAATTTGCAAACATTCTTCTACACATTGGCCCTAAATCCCGAAAAGCAGGAAATTCTAAGACAAGAAATACTTAATATTCTAGGAGCTAATGGCATTTTGACAGCCCAAGCCTTGTCACAGATGGCATATTTAAAAGCTGCTTTAAAGGAATCATTCAGGTTTAAAGATTTAACGAATATTTTTAAAACTCTCTCTCTCTCTCTCTCTCTATCGTAGTAAATATAGGAATAAAAACAGTTTGTTTTTGTTATCAGGATTGGACAGTAAGTCATATTATAGACGCCTACGTATTAGCAATATGACATATATTACAAAGTTGCTATGTCTTTATAAATATCTGTTTAAAATGTGTACAATGAAACTATGCACAATATTTATTAATATTAGTGGGCCTATACGCTAGCAGAAAGCTTAGTGTTGGTAGGCCTATACGCTAGTAGAAAGCTTTGTGTTGGTATTTCTATACGCTAGTAGAAAGCTTAGTGTTGGTAGGCCTATACGCTAGTAGAAAACTTAGTGTTGGTGGGCCTATGCGCTAGTAGAAAGCTTAGTGTTGGTAGGCCTATACGCTAGTAGAAAGTTTATTGTTGGTAGGCCTATACGCTAGTAGAAAGCTTAGTGTTGGTAGGTCTATACACTAGTAGAAAGCTTAGTGTTGGTAGGTCTATACGCTAGTAGAAAGCTTAGTGTTGGTAGGTCTATACGCTAGTAGAAAGCTTAGTGTTGGTAGGTCTATACACTAGTAGAAAGCTTAGTGTAGGTAGGCCTATGCACTAGTAGAAAGCTTAGTGTTGGTAGGCCTATACGCTAGTAGAAAGCTTAGTGATGGAAGGTCTATACGCTAGTAAAAAGCTTAATGTTGATAGGCCTATACACTAGTAGAAAGCTTAGTGTTGAATTGAACCGGAAAATTGGAAACTTTTGAATTGTATTCAACGATGGTCTCTTTTCTTTCTAACACAATCTCTCACTCTCTCAACTATTTCTCTCTCGTTATCCCCCCCCCTCTCTTAATTAGTGATTAAAATTGATTGTATAAGTATGTCGGTCTATAAAACGATTTTAGCAATCTCTTTACCTAAATTTTGATTTTCATACTTTTTGAATGTATCAAATATCAAACAGTCTTTCAGTTCATGAGGCTTGTAATTTTTTTTTCACCAATAGAATTTTCCCCCTATTTTAAAGGCTGTATCCCCCGGCAGCAGTCGGGATCATCCGAGTTTTACCAGTAGATGTTACCCTAGGGCAGTATGCTGTTCCAGCTGGGGTAAGTTGATGTTCTAATCTAATTGAACAGTTTTGTGTGTGTGAGAGAGAAAATGTGATACATTGTATAATCGTCATTATCACCACCATCATCAGTCCCGTGACTTGCGTTGTAGGGGTGCTGTGAAAGTTCGAGTAACCAAATCTCTCCACATCTCGGTCAGTCGCTGTCCTTAGCAGAAAATCAAGAGAGAGGCCGGTTCATTCTTTCACGTTGTTCAGCCAGCTTTTATTTGGACGACGCATTCTTCGTGCTCCCTCCACTATACCTTGAAGTTTGACTTTTGACAGTGAGTCATGTCTTACAATAGGACAAAACCAGCTCAGCTTTCATCTCTACACGGGGTTGAAGAGTTCAACCTATTTGCCAGTCAGAGCGTTGACTTGTAAAAGTACAAACTCATTCCTGGTATCCGATATCCAACATTTCTCAGCAGCATTGAATTCTTCTTTCAGCCTCAGACTTCAGCGTCCAACTTTCACTATCATACAGCAGTATAGAAACTAAATATCGAAGAATGCAGTTACAGTTTTACACCAAAAAAAGATCGTTGTATAGTTGGAAGTCAAGCTATGGGCAAATGTATTATAACACAGTAGAGAGTTATTTGGCGGATATATTGCGACATTGACGTGTGTTACTTGGTTTTAATAGTTTTGGTCATTCCTTCTGATATGAAGATTATTACCTCCTAATACAAACCTTATTGGGGGCGGCAGGAAATGGCAGTGGGCAGGGTTTGAACCACTGACCATCTTGACACAGTAGGAAGCTATAACCCACAACCTTATACAAATAATTACACTTTCCTGGGCCGGGCTGTGCGTGATGTTCAAGACAGCAATTGCATTTTATTATTTCAGGCTGATATGTAATCTCTTGATAAGTCGCACTAGCATTGTAATGTTTGTTCTAAACTATTTTTACATTTCATAATTCGCTGCACAGTTTGCACATGAATATCCGTTTCATTTTCAGACTCAGATTATAATGTTTAGTCCAAGACCGTCAAAAACACAATTTGAGAACCCTAATCAGTTTTTACCAGAGAGATGGCTGAGGTCGGGAGAGAGCGTGAACAAAGATACGTCCCTTGGTTTCATAGTCCTACCATTTGGGCACGGTCCCAGGAACTGTATTGGAAGACGATTTGCTACTCAAGAAATGTATTTGGCAACTACCAAGGTAAAGTGTACAGTACTACATCAACGGCCCGTCGTACTAGCATCTTTGGTGGTACAAGCTGGCATTCCGCCTCACACTATTTACTGTTTCGCACTATCTTTTTCATTGTCTTTCACACATATTCTCTTCTCTTTCTCTTTCCCACTTTCAGTCTTTCACTGTCAGGCTGTTGGTGTCATTCAATCGCTGAGCGACTCATACAAAAAAAGAAATGAATACCTGGTCATTAGATATTTAGGTAACAATTTTGCCCACTAAGCAGGTTCCCTATCTCCACTCAGCTGATGTGTCCAAGGAAACGGCAGATGCCCGATATAGTTTGGGATCAGCAATCTGGCTAAGGGTCAAAGACTCCTGATTTTTCATCACGTATGACTCCCGAGGCCTTTAACTTGTTTCAGTTTAAGCACAAGGCAACAGAGTTTTGGATTTTTGAATTTTTCTTAGGTACCCCCCACGACTAACGAACCATTTCTGCCCAAAGTTACTGGTTTAGGCGGCAGTTTCTCTATTCGCTCCTTCTCCTATGTATATCATATGATTATCTCTCTCTCTCTCTCTCGCTCTCTCTCTCTCTCTCTGTCCTCTCCTAACGTCTCTTTCAATTCCCTTCTGGCTCCTTTTATAACTTAAACACTGACCTATATGCTATATTTGTTGTTCAGGTCTTGCAGAACTTCAAGATTGATGTCGCCCCAGAATCCAAGTCAACACAATTTATCTACAAAATGTTTATCGAACCAGAAGAACCGATTAAGTTTAAGTTTACAAAACTTCATTAGAACATCAGTCAAGTCTTTGTTACGTTGTCAAAGGAAACATGACTACACATTCTCATCTCTCTTCAAAACAAACAGATAAAGGTCAAGTTGTTGAATTAAATATGGGACTTGAAGTCGTGTAACTGCAGAGATGTATCTGGGAATTTACCATCATTTGGGGCCCAGGGGGCTTGGCCTCTTTTGCATAAAATTTAGTGGGAAATGCACACATTTGGGGGTCCTCTCTAGTGGGAACCCGAATAATTTTCAAATTCTCCCCCTCCTTTCCCCCCACCCTAGCTACTCCTCTATGTAACTGATTATAATCCAAGTGTAATTATTAAATTTTAGAGTTTTCTTGCCTTTATACGTTTCAACTTGATTTGAAATAAAAAAAACTAGCAAAATCTAAAAAATTCTTTTTAAACATCAACGCTTATCTAAGGGAAAGAACTCGCACTTATAAATAAATCTTTCAATAATGTAAACAATTATTTCCCTTATTCGATATCAAATAATATAATTTATTACTTATAATTAATTGAATATTTGTTTTTTTTTTTTTTTTTAAATCGATTCATGATTTGCTAGGAAATATAAATTTTGTTTAAAGTTTCAACTTGATCCGAGAATGGGTGTGGCAGAAATAACGTTTTCTTTTATCTAAGGGGTCGAATCCCTACATAGTTAGTCTTATCTGTGAATATTGGAGGATTAATTTCCCTTTTGGTATCAAATGAAATAATTAATTAACTAATTGTTTAGTTGTTTTTTTTATTCGTCTTGTCTATGCCGATTAATAATTATGCAAAGTTTCAATTTGATCTGACACTGGGTGCGAGAGAAATAAAGAGTACAATTTTTTTTACCTGACAGACGTACCCACAGACAGAGTGAGTTGATTTAAGTTTTAACACTTTAATCCATACAGCCAGTTAGAATGACTTCATAGATCCAAATATGAGTAAATCAGCTTTATAAACACACCAATGAGGACTAACTAATGGTACCAAGCTTATATCAACACAGTACGTATGTGTTGGTTCAAATCTTTGACAAGTTATTTTTCTCACTTTCCATTCTCGGATGCAGTTGAAACTTTGCACCATTATTCATTATCGATGACAACACATTTATTTATCTAAAAGTTTACCAGTTATCAATCAATTAGTAGTATCTAATTGGTTTCGTTATATATAAAAAATGTAATATTGTAATAATGAGAGAACGGCAGCCATTGTCAATCACAATTTTCAAGTTAAATTCGAGCTGCTTTGTGACAGGTATATATCTTTTTGTGTCATAATTAACTTAAAGATGTTTTGGGTAAATTGATAAAATCTCAAATTACGTCATACAGTAAAACAATTGTAATATTTGAGCCACAATATTTTTTCCACATAAGTTAAATCAGTGTTTCCCAAACTGTGTTCTGCGGAACCCTAGTTTTCCGGGAGGTCTGAATAGGTGTATCACGAACTACTGGAAAAATTAACTAGTAGGCCAGCATGGGAATCAATCTCTGGAGAAACATTAAAAATGTTCGCTAAATACTCAGAATATGCACAGTATTCCGTTAAGGAAATAGTTTGAGAACCACTGAATTAAACAAAATAAACAGAAACTGAAGAGAAAAAACAAACTATGACCAATGTAGAACACCATTTTATATTATAACAAACTTATCACGGAAGATACATCAATAAAACCAAACTTTCGGTGGAGCTTTACATTCAGAAATTTACACATTTGGGCTTTACAACAACAAAAACAAGAAAATTAAAAAAAAAAACACTTTAAAATAGTTTATATAAAGTGTAATTGTAAATGAGTTTAGATTAGTCATTTAATTAAATTTGCAATAGGTTTAAGACTAAGAATAAAAAATCTGTGCGATTAGAAATATTTTACCAATTGTTTTTTGTTAAGCGCAATTTCATGCTTTTAGCTTTCTCAATGCACTATGATCCTATCACTTGTCTGGACCTCTTGGGAAAGATAGGTGTGTGTGTTTGCCAATAATAATATAGATGCAAATACGAACAACATTCACACACGAAACAGATACACACTTACAACCAGCGCTTTATGAATTAGACTTCTATATACTAGATGACGACAAATGACCTTGTAACACTCTGACCGAAAGTGGAATAAAGGAGTTTTTAAATCTTTCTGTTTTAGTCCTAATGTAAAGGAGACAACCACTTCGTTCAGATCTGACGTAACAGTGGTTTAATGGGTGCAGGTTGTATTTAAGAATCATTTGTGTTTTGGAAAGGCATCTTTCATGTAAACGTTCTTATCGAGATGTAGCTGTGTTCGAGTTATATAATTAATCTATTTAGTCTATGTCTTTTTGCCAGTGAGTGAGGTATTACCATACCAACAGGTGATGGCAAAGTTAATTAGACTGCTGATGGTTGCTGTATAGAAAAGTTTAAATATTGTTTTGTCGATTTTAAATTTTCTTAGCTTTCTAAGATAGAAGAGTCGTTGGTGAATTTTGGTGTAAAGGTTTTGTCAGTGTTCACTCCATTTCAGTGTTTTGTTAATGGTTGTACCTAGTTATATATACTCTTGCACTTGGTCTACGGTTTGGTTGCTTATCCGAATTTCTGCAAGATGGCCTTTATGTTTCCTAAAATCTATTATCATTTGTTGAGTTTTCTGAACATTTAAAATTAGAAAGTTATCAATACACCATTGGTAAAAAGTGTTACTTGTTGCATAGTCCCGTCAGATATTTAATCTGTGGTTGTATTTATCGCGTGCTATAAGACTTTCATATAAAGTTGGTTTATCTATTCAAACGTTGGGTTTATGTTTCTTGTTCTATAACTTTATTCTAGAAGTCAAACGTTTAAACCCGCCTGAAGACCTTTGACCTAGTTTTATCTTTCGAATGAACCTGCTAGAATGGCCGTACAACTTCCTGTTGTTGGATATAAATATGAAGAATAAACTCAAACTAATGAGTAGATAGGATAGATTAAAGGAATCAATAGCGATAAGATACACAGCGTCAGAAATGAAAAATTCGAAAATATTTGTTAATAACCAAGAGCAATGCAATGCATAGAATCTCAGTGCTGGAATGTGCCAGGCATGTGACCAACAGAGTTTTTGTTGTCTGTTTTGACCATTGCTCGTTTCTGGCTTCAGAGGTCAACTTTATTCTATTCATTAGCACCAGCTTGATCTTGACGGCAATAGCAACGTTTCCGAAAAAGACGATAATCAACTGTATGTATATGTTAATAATACCGTTGACCATTTGCGTCTTAAGTATAAAAGAGTACATATCGAAGGAGAGAAATTCGGTGTATTTGTCCATACTGAAGTTGTCTTTAGTCATACCCTCTATAAAGTAAAGTACGTACACCTTAAACACAACCCAGGGCAGCAGCAGTACATATACGAACAAAATGGCAATGATGACGTTTCGTTTCGTCACAAGGGTTCTAAAAGTCAAAGGCATGAACACCGCAAGTAGTCTCTCGATGGTGATCATAGTGTACATGGGGGTGAAAACAATTTCTCCCCAGCTTCCGAAAAAGTAGAAAATATGTCTCAGTATGTGTAGCATTGGGTCGTCCTGTTTTAAGCAAAGGTGCTTTTTGTATTTATAGGTCTCGTTTCCTGACATGTACTCGTAAATTTCCGGAATGTTTAAGACTGAGATCTGGAGAAAACATGCAGAAGTCACAAGACCAAGAAGAAATATATTTGAAGGCTTATTAAAACCATCTTTTCTCAGAATCATCACGCATAATGCATATAGTCTAGCCCCTATTACCGCCAGCGTTGGATTAACAAAACACTTTAAAATCTTGATTAAAATTTGTAACTTGGCAAGCTCATGATACATCTTAGAATCACACATTACCTCCCATTGACTTGACATATGACTGAAATTTCTAGTTACTGCTACATTAGAAATCCTACTACTATTCTCATACTTTCGACTTTTCTCGTTCTCGCTAAAATAAAAAGCTAGAAATGAAAAATTTAAAATATACTTGATGAATTTATATGTTTGGGAAATTAAAAAGTACCAAGTCTCCATAAGCATGCCTACACTCTTATCAAAGGCTCTCTCATACTCAGGAGTTGCTTTTGTTCTTGTTAGATTTGTGAAAAAGTCAAGAAGGTCTGAAAAAACGGATGCATTATGGGAAACACACTTGTAGTTCTTGTAATACAAGCGTAGAGAACATTTTCTAAATATTTGACGTCCAGTGTCAAATTCAATAGTCGATCTTCTGAGAAATACATGCTTTTTTTTAAAATGGTTTACGTAATGGCCTATAAGAGAAAATGCTTTATAGCTGTTCAATAAAATTTAATTAGTCTTAAAACACATAAGTATTTTACATTTGTAAGGTGGTTGCTGTTAGCATCAGACATGTCCCATCAGACATGCTACACAGAATTATTCAAGTAATTGTAAGTGCGAAACGGGAATTTCCAAAAGCTAAAAATAAGCGGACTAGAAAATACGAGTCTATCTGCTTCTATCCAGACATATTTAGCGAAAGAATGTTTTGCAAGTCTTCTCAATAAGAATATGTGTTTCTGTTTTAATATACACCCACTTTCAATAAATACACATTTATTACGCTGAGCTTGGAGAATCTTTTGCGTTTGGTTATATTAAACTAAAGTTCATGTTATGTATTTATAGACGAGTTCAGTATCGTCTTTTTTGTTTAGAATCTGCCTAGATAAGTCGCTTCTTGTGATCCTCTGTGGCATTTTGTGGCATTTTACGTCTCGAGAGACGATCTTTTCCCATTGCAACTTCTTGTGTGACTAAAGAGGCCAATCCTTGATACACAGCTGCGATCGCAGGTTGGGCATATATAATCACCAGGCGCCGTTGCATTTTCACCCTTCTTTCTGCTTCTGTTGTGTATGGCCACGTTCGTAGAATGCCAGAAGGTCGACTTCCACAGGACATCCTGTATGGCGATCTAATAGAAGGCAGGAGAGCCGCTGGTCGCCCACTTTTACGTTATACGGATGTATGCGAACGCGACATGAAGCTCTTCAAAATCGACACTGGCAACTGGGAAGAGGTGGCACTGGATAGATTCACATGGAGAGAGAGCATAAAGGAAGGGTCACGGATTGCAGATGTCATACACAACAGAAGCAGAAAGAAGGGTGAAAATGCAACGGCGCCTTGTGGTCCTACTGTTTATTATACAAAGTTGTTATTTCTGAAATACAAAAAAAAAATGCTTAAAAATATTTAGCTAGAGTAGCAGATGGTCACATGAATAAATAAAATTGAAAACATGTAACATTAAAATAAGTTTAAAAAAAAAGAAAGTTCCTCCCATAGACCTAAATATATTATATCTAGACTGGACATGGAGATATTTTAACACTACTAAAAATGTCGCGAAAATTTTTTAAAAGTTGAAACAAGGCGTTGTTTTGTAAAGTAGTTATAAGAAGTGAAGTTGTTTTTTTTCAACCCTTACCTATGTAACATAATTTAATTTTTAGATCTAAATCTAGTAATTGATCATCAAAAGTAAGAGTACTCTCGTCTCATAATTATTATTTTGCAATTTTTAGATACATAATCTAGAAAGATATGATAATCTATTTAAATGTATATAAGATGATTAAAACCAACAGATCTATCTAGGATTTTTTTTTAAACATTATCTTAATGGAAACTAACAGGAAATGGCTTTGTTTCACATATTTGCGTGAATATACAGTTCTGTGATTAATAGCCCTTTCTAAAACGAGAAATGAGTTTGCATTATTTATAAACTTTGAAAACTAAAGATCATTACTTTTATAAGACAGAAAAGATTGAGTGGGGCGACTTCCCTTACAGCTTGAAAAAGAGTTATGTTGGCTACATAAAAATCTATATATATATAGGTCTGTGAATCGATCAATCGTTGATAAGAATTTGTTTCCGATTTCCAGTCTAGATATAATATTATGTCTATTGTTTCTCCTTTTTGAAGCTGACTTCTTGTAACCAGATATAATGACATTAGAAGACAGTAAAGAGGACTTGAAAACTGGATCTAAATATTTCGTGTAGAAGATTTGAAAAAATACTTAAAGAAACATTATTAAAGTAATAAAAAAAAATAATAATAATATTTGGTTCAAAACTGGTATCGATTCTGTGACACTGGCGGCTGCTTGTACGTACGATGTTCCTGATTCGGCCAGCGGGCAATACATAGGCCTACCTGTGAGATTATTTATTGGTATGTTCATTATATGGACATCTAGATCTAAAACTAGACCTAGACTCCTGATTTAGAACGCTTAAGATCTAGTCTAAATCTAGTTCTAGATCTAGAATCTAAAGGTAATCTATAAAAGATTTACGTAAGAAAAATATAAGCAAAGCTTAGATAATATTTAAATAAACTTGAAGCAACTTTAAATTTACTCTGTTTTCGCATAATATCTGTACACTACGGCTGCAGCCCCTTGTTTCCACATATATTGCTGAATGATTCCAATGATACGCCTTTAAATATAGACTTGGAAGATGAGGCGCAAAATTGTGCTGAACACGAAATAATTATACTCTTGAATCAATAATGCCTAACATTCCCGAACGCTATAGTCCTTTCAAGAACGCGATAATCCTTTCAAGAACGAGATAGTCCTTTTAAGAACGCGATAGTCCTTTTAAGAACGCGATAGTCCTCTCAAGAACGCGATAGTCCTTTCAAGAACGCGATAGTCCTTTCAAGAACGAGATAGTCCTTTCAAAACCAATGTTGGCTGTAGATCTAAGTTATTCAAACTCAAGCTAAATTTACATTTATTTTTTTTACTTAGAAAAATTATAACGGTCAAATTAGGGTTTTCCCCATGTGGCCACCGAACTACTAATTCTTTTCTCAGCGACATCAACCGTTTCTAGGAAAATCGCCAGAGCCATTTTTAAGATCAGTGACCAGGCTGGTTCCTGGCTGAAAAGCCGCTGATTCCAGGTTCCATGAAGTTCTGACCTGAATAGAGGTATTGTAGAGATTACTTTGTGGTACAAGCAAAATAGTTCAGAAATTTTATTTGACAAAACGTATATATTTTTTCTCAAATACGTAGCTATGAACACAACCTAGAATACATTTTGTGCACTAGCAGTATCTAAATACTTGGCTATTTATAGCTATGCATCATAGATGAATACATCTAATAGAATGCAACTCAAACTTTACTTTACCACGATTAAATTAATTGTAGAAGCTTATTGCATAGCGGAAAAAACAAAAAATAGCTTTTTGCTGTATCCGGTGTACAGAATAAAGGTAGTGTGATAAGCAATGATTTTTGTTTTAAGTTATATGATTTTTGAGCATCTTTTAGCACTGTAGAATTACATTTTCTAAGCTTTTTTGTTTATAGTTTTTAATGTAGTTGGCAGATTTGAAATTCAATCTAGTGTCTTTGACATTGTTTAGTTTTTAGTGAAACTCCCCAGTACAAAGCAGTGAATCCTATACTCTTAAGATATCATTTCTTATATATATGTTTTACATGTTTTGGATGTTCCTTCAGAGTTGAAGATAATTTACTTCCTAGTCCAAACCTCCCGCAGGACGACGGTGGATGAGAGCGGGTAGGATTTAAACCCGGGACCATCGATACAACCGAACTACTTCTAGCGCGCAAACCACACGACCAGGCAGCCATACACATATTTTTTTTTTTCAAAAACGGCTGTAACGATGGTAATTGAAATTTCTAGGTCTATGTATTTAAATGAGGAAAAAAGTTTCAACTCATTTGCCACATGGCGAAAACTTGAGGTCGACCGTTATATAGATTTAAAAATGTTTCATTTTCGTAAAATTAATTTTGGCTATAAATTTCTAAAAAGGAAAAAAGTTTTGAAAAGTATCACCTCCATGTTTCCAGTCAGAGAAATGCTGTGAGCCTAAAAACTTCCAGTGAATATATACAAGCTGATCAGACTCAAAACAATCTTCCGTTTCAAATTTGTATTATTTTTTTCAGGTGAAGATGTAAGCACTAATTAAATCAGGTTTTCTCGTTCAACTTTTACAAAACTAGATGTATAGCTTTGTTATGATCGCATTTTTGATGCCAGGTTAGTCACCTTAACTAAGTTATATATAAGAACATATGTAAGCATATTGTCCTTTACTACAGTCTAACGTTGTATGTGTACGTTTCGCTTTATGAAAGTGATACTAATATTTTGCATTTAATTCTGTTAATTAGCTGTGGGTAAACATGGCTGGCATCTATAGTAATTTTTTGAACTATCACTGAAAAATAAGGCAATAAAGTCTTTTTTGAAAATCGACTAAAGGAAAAAAAAAAAGTCAATTAAATTTAATTAAAAACAACAAATATAAAAAAAAAATATTTTGTTTCAAACTTTGATTTTATTGATAATAATAATACTTAAATTTATTAAGCGATGTTAATAAGCACACTGCAGGATGAAAGCGCTATAATATCATTACAAACATAAACACATGAGATAAAATGACTAATCTAAAAAAATTTTAACAGATAGGTCTTAATGTTCTTCTTGAATGTAGCGTAACATGCTGTTTGTCTGAGGTCAATGGGGAGCGAGTTCCAAACCTTGTGTCCATGCACTGAAAAAGTCCGCAAACCGTAACCTCTGAGGGAGAAACGTGGCCTGACCTAGAGCGCAGTGATCTCTGAGGGACTTATGTAGTGATCAGTGTGCACTAAGGTACAAGGGCATTTCTTTATTGTAGATGCACTGATGACAAAGTGTGGCCACCTTGTAGTCTAGTCTTGCATTCGGTAGAAGTCAATAGAGTATAAGCAAGAGACTAGTAGTTGAATCACATCTTGTTTTTTTTTTTGTGTAGGACTATATGTGCAGCATTGTTCAGAATTCGATGCATCTTAGCGATTAGATCATCGGGTATACCTGCTAGCACTGAGTTGCAGTGGTCAAGGCGGGATATTATGAATGTCCCAACCAGCTTGTTGAATCCGTTGTCAAACATGGTCGGTTCTGGCTTAATATTGAGTGTATAAATATTATACAGCGCCACTGATATGGGTTATTTCTAATTTTAGAAAATAACATGTATTCGAAACTGTTAGTACTAAGTAAAAAGGGGACAATAACTTAATTTATTGGTTTTCTTTTTAAAGATAGAATGATTTCCCTTTAAATCAATATTTAAGTCTTTGTAAACTAAATTAATTGATTTCGACTAATTGATTAACTAATTGATGAATTGTTTGATTGAACCGTGTGTTGTTATCGAAGAGAATTCTGAGCAGATTAAAAAAAAATTGTGAAATATAAATTGTTTCAGCTGCTCCTTCAGCATTCAAGATCATGACTTTTCAGCCCAAACCTTCTCAAGATGGCGGAGGATAGCGGCGGGCAAGGATCAATCTCTGGACCATTGAGACGACAGTTCAGAGCAAATGCCACACAACAAGGTATCAGGTTTCGTATTTAATAACCATCTTCTATAGACACACATCTTTTAAATCATAAATATTTTCTATGATGCCAACACCCCCCCTCCCAAAAAAAACAAAACAAATCCTAATGACTTTATTTTCTAAATGACAAAAGACAAACATTAAACATACAAATAAAAATAGACACACAAATCTTGCCGAGGGTAACCACTTACTTCACCCTTTGCTTAACACTTCTATTATTATTAATCTTTTTTACGATTCATCTTTTCAGCTTGCTAATTCTTCATCGGAAACTGGAAAAACCTGGATTTGGTTTTAGAAAACAGCTCTCACAATTTTTAAGGAAATTTGAAAATTGGTGTATAACTTTGGGGAAAAAAACATTAGGTAATTGGCCGCACTAGGAAAACTATAGTTTGACCGTTATACTTTGTTGTTTTGTTCTATAATTAAATTTGTTCTAGACAATATTAATCTAGAACAGACTTACGTAAGTGGGTATTCCCGCTTGTCTTCTTAAAATAGTTCACTTAATAAAAAGATGTTCATTTTGCACACTGTTTTTTTAGGTCTGGATCTACAGGCTGATTATTAGAATTTTATATACTCTGAGTAGATATACACATACGCTTAATCAGAATTTCTTTTAATCTTTTAATTTCGGTGGTATCCTTTTTTTTAAAAAAATATATCATTTATTAGATATTAAGTGTTAAATTAATAGCTTTTTGGAAAATTGATCAGCTCCACCAAGTAGTTAATGTCTTTTTTTATGTTAGGGCCTACTTGTATATAAAAAAAAATAAAATGGAAATAATAAGTTCACATATCGAATGATGCACAATGCAAGGCGAATAGAGACCGGGTGAAGTCCCAATAACGTATCACCTTTCATTGAACATATTACAAACTTGTGATAAAAAATTAATGTTAAAAAAACAAATGTACAACCTCGAACGTGCGTTGGACAACATCCACCCCTGATATCAAGTTTGTACACGCCTCTGAAAGCAATGACCTAGTTTAATCCTTTGCCAAAACAAATTAAAATGGCCGTACAACTTCCTGTTGTTTGTTATAAATATAAAGAACAAACTGGAGGTGATGAGGAGATAAGACAGATTGAAGAAATCCACAGCGATAAGATACACTGCGTCAGAGTTGTACAGGTCGAAATAGAAGTGAACAACATACATCAATGAGATAGAGAGAATCTCAGCGCTGGAATGTGCCAGGCATGTAACTAACAGAGTTTTTGTAGTCTGTTTTGACCATTGTTCGTTTCTAGTTATAGATGTTAACCTTGCTCTTTTCATTAGTGTCAGTTTGATCTTGACGGCTATAGCGACGTTCCCGAAAAAGACGATAATCAACTGTAAGAATTTATTAATAATTCCGTTGGCCATTTGCGTATTCATAATGGGATATATCCATTTCAAAAGACTAGACAGAAACTCTAAATTCTTTTCAATATGATAATTCTCCGTCGCTATACTGTCTACAAAGTGCACAAAATATACCTTAAAAACAACCCAGGGCAGCCACAATACATAGACTAGTGCAATGGCAATGAAGACGTTTCGTTTTGTTACGAGGGTTCTAAAAGTCATAGGCATGAATACTGCCAGTAGTCTCTCGATGGTGATCAAAGTGTACATGGGGGTGAAAACAATCTCTCCCCAGCTTCCGAAAAAGTGAAATATTTGTTTAAGTGTCAGCAGTACTTGAGAGCCTTGCTTAAAGCAAAAGTGTTTATTGTATTTGTAAGGCTTCCATCCTGACATATATACGTAGATCTCCGGAATATTCAAGACTGAAATTTGGAGAAAACATGCAGAAGTCACAAGGCCAAGTAAAAGTATATTTGAAGGCTTATTAAAACCATCTTCTCTCAGTATCACGACGCACACTATATTTAGAGTGAAACCAATGGTCGCCAGCGCTGGATTAAGAAAACACTTCATAACCTCTATTAATATTCTTGAAGAAAGGGTGGCAAGTTCATTATAAAATTGTAAGTCACAAATTGCTTCCTCTTCATCCAGCCAACGACTCCTATCTTGTGACACAGTTGAATTAGAGTTCCCGTTATTCTCACGTATAAATCGACCCATCTTATCGGTAAACCAAATCGTCAAAAAGGAAAAATTCAAAGCAAATTTGAAGTACTGAAAAACTTCGCTGACATGAGCATACGAAAGTTCCACAAGCTTGTTGATGTATTTTTTAAAATTGATCAAACCGACAAGATTAAGATCTTCAGTATCTGAACGGTTACTCAAAAGGTCAGGTCTGTCTGAAAAAAGTGGTTCATCATTAGAAATGTTAACAGATTTCCAATCAGTTCTGCCTGAGAAAAGTGGTTCATCATTAGAAATGTTAATGAATTTCCCATGAATTTCGCTGCTAAGATTTCTCAAAAATGCAAAGGACATTGTGATATTCAATAATATTTCTTGTAAGAAATTCATAGCGATTTAGTCTGAAAAATAAATGAATAGTTAAAATGTACTGAACTTGCTTTACTTAAAAGTTAAATATTTATGCATGCATTCTACGGCTTATCTGGACAAACAAATCAATTAACCTTGAAACCAAGATCCTTAATACTACTCGAGCCTTGCGTGTACCGAGGTCATACAGTATATCATTATAATTCTGTTTCCTACATAGATCACGCTCAATAGCAAGAATTACCAAATGTTTCAATCTATCTTTGAGAATTGTTGACCTCAAGTAATTCTTCATTAGTTTGAGGCGCGTGACAGAACGTTGTAGATATTCGCGAGACATTTTCTTAAGATAGGTCGAGACACGTTTAGTGAAGTCAGCCATTACACAGAAGCCGAAAAGTGAAAACGAGGCGTCCACGTATAAAAATGGCGTTGCACCGTCTTAGAAGACCTAAAATCAGTCTGTTCCAGTTTCTTAATGTTTTCTTGAGTTGAGGGGTCCCAAACAGAGGATGCGTATTCTATTATTGGCCTTACCAAGGTTAAATAACATTTTAGTTTTATGTTCTTATTTGATTTATAGAAATTTCTTCTAATAAATCCTAATGCTTTGTTTGATTTTTTTAATAGCTTCATCTATATGGGGATTTCATGACAGTTTTTAATTTATTCTGATACCTAGGTATTTTGCACTTTTAGTCTGTGTTACTGGTTTGCCATGAATAAGATAAGTGGAATTAATTTGTTTTAGTTTTTTTTGTTATTCCTAATAACTGACATTTTTCTGAGAGGAAAGACATGCTCCAATTTGATTCCCATTTCTGTAATTCATCTAATTCTCTTTGTAAAATTTCTGTGTCTTGTGTTGTTTTTATTGTTCTATATAATAATAATGCAATTTTGTTAATCATTTATGTAAATTAAAAATAGTAGTGGACCTAATTTTGTTCCATGTGATACACCTGACTTTACTGTTATTGGTGTTGATTTAGAGCCATTTATTATATAGTTTGTTCTCTCCCTATCAGAAAATTTTTAATCCACTGATGCAATGGACCATCAATGCCAAAATATTTACATTTTTAAGCAAACTATGGTGGTGAACTTTGTCAAAAGCCTTGGAAAAATCTAGTATGATAGCATCTATTTGCTCACTATTATCTAAACCTTTTGAAAAAGTCCTCAATTAATCCTATTAGTTGTGTTTCACATGATCTATATTTCCTAAAGCCATGTTGGTATGGAGTAAAGACATTATGTTTGTCTAAGTGGTTTATGATGTTGCTACATATTAGGTGTTCTAGGAATTTACATGTGATGCTGGTAAGTGATACTGGTTTGTAGTTTCCTGGGTCAGATTTTTCTCCTTTTTTAAATAGGGGTGTGACATTAGCTTCTTTCCAGTCCCTTGGTACTCTGCCCTGGTTAAAAGATGCCTGAAAAAGTATTTGAACACTGGTGCTAGCTCATTGCTTAGTTCTTTGAGTAATCTAGCCGGTTCATTGGTATCACACAGGACAGAACTTAGCCCTAGACTGTTCAGACTGCCATAACCAACAGATCTCTTCAGCCGGATTTACAGCAGTCCTTCCAGTAGAATCAACATGTCTTCTCCTACTGGTGTTGAGCGGTGCTCTGATGCGCATCATCAGTGTCGGCGCGGGAGCAGAGTTAGAATAGAATATTCTAATAAGAACAGCTGTTGAAGGGAAACATGCAGGAATTTGGTAACGCAAACTGTCACAGCACCCCTACGACGAAAGTCAAGGGACAGATGAGATGCATAAGCAATAATCGGAGATTGAAATTACATTACAAAATATTATGAAACATTACAACAGATGAACAGATTGTTTACTTACTTACTCGTGATGTTGTTGTAGCCTTTGATATGTTTTTAGTCTGTAGATTGTTTTTAACAACAATTCGGTAATATAAAGAAAAAAAACTAATATTTTCCAATCCAACATTATATATATATATATATATATATATATATATATATAATGAAGCTCACTGTACGGTTGTTTAC
The DNA here is from genome assembly GCA_030265305.1 of Biomphalaria pfeifferi. Classification (NCBI taxonomy): domain Eukaryota; kingdom Metazoa; phylum Mollusca; class Gastropoda; family Planorbidae; genus Biomphalaria; species Biomphalaria pfeifferi. The sequence continues at coordinate 120,611 of JASAOG010000379.1, forward strand.
AAAACTTGATTTATATTCCTGTTAAAAATGACTGCTAAGAACATGTATGAGCATTCAATTAGATATATATTATTTAAGACCGATTTAATTTTTCTATTATGACACACAGGAAACGCCTAAACATGTCTTGTTTAAATAAGTGATAAAAAAAAAAGGTTTTGAAACTAGTGTAGCCTACTGGATTAAATTGTAACTTAAGTCGTTTCATTTCTGCTAAAAAATGATATCAAAGAACAAAACAGCAATAAATGTAAATAAAATATAATCCAAAACGGAAATTAAAGGGCGAATTCTATCTTATCACCGTGCTGATCTTGTGCTACATTATAAGTTATTAGGTTAAAAACTTGCACCTTTAAAAAAAATGTAAAATTTTGGTGTTGTAAATTTACATATTCGGAAATAAAAGTTGATGTCAGGAACAACAGGCCCACCTGAAACAAGAAATTTCGATTGTGGCAAGCGATGTCACTCTCATTGTTATTTTAACACATGAACACGCAGACTTGTATATATACAAACACACACACACACACACATATATATGCATATAAATGTATATATATATATATATATATATATATATATATATATATATATATATATATATCATGGGCGTAGCCAGGGATGGGTTTTGGGGTTTACCCCCCCCCCCCGAAATGAAATCCCCCCAAGGGGGGGGGTAGGATTGATAGGATTTAGTGACTGATTTTTTGCTTTGATTTTGTTTATTTTAAGTGAGATTTTAATACTAAACCATCACTTGCCCCAGCACAACCAAAGGTTTAAAACCCCCTACCAGGGGGGTTCGAATTTAAAACCACCTACCAGGGGGGTTCGAATTTAAAACCACCTACCAGGGGGGTTCGAGTTTTAAAACCCCTACCAGGGGGTTCGAGTTTAAAACTCCTACCAGAAGGGTTCGAGTTTAAAAACCCCTACCAGGGGTTTTAAGTTTAAACCCCCCTACCAGGGGTTTTGAGTTTTAAACCCCCTACCTGGGGTTTTTGCAGTTAACTTCCCCTCTTCTATAAAACAAAACAAAAAAAATGCAAACGAAAATCCCCTTATTCCAAGATTTTGATTTTAAACCCCCCTCTAAAATTTACGATAAACCCCCTCTTTAATATAAAAAAAAGCTAATTACGCACTCAAAATGTTATGAGCGTAGCTAAATAGGTTTTGACTCAGTTTTGAGTTTAAGACTAAGACTAAGACTAAGACTAAGACTGCTTTATTGATCCTTACGGAAATTTGTTGTGATTACAAGGACTCTTTTCTCATATAAAGACAACACAACAGAAAAATACACACAAATACAACAGACAACATAGAGTTCATTCAGCGACTACACACAGGTATCTTGGTGCATTTCATGTTCCCTGATCAATGAGTGGCGGTGATAGAGTCTGACCGAGTGAGGTACGAACGAGTTTTTGTACCGCTCTGTTCTTGTTTTGATTGACAGCAGTCGCCCACTTCGCGACGAACTGTCGTAGTTCTGATGGAGCGGGTGGCCGTTGTCTTCCAAGATTTTTTCGATTTTTCTTAGGCACTTTTGTTCAAAAAGCTCCTTTAAATGTGGCAATGTTGTAAGTGTTATTTTAGATGCTTTTTTAATGATTTTTTCTAAACGTCGCAACAGTTTAGATGAGGCGTTGCCTTGCCAACAAGTTATTCCGTATGTTAGCAGACTCTGCATAGTCGCGCGGTAAAATGTCTCAAGGATCTTCTTGCTTAGTTTAAAGCTATTGAGTTTGTATAGAAAAAAGAGTCGCTGGGCTGCCTTCTTTGTCAGAGTTCCAAGGTGGTCTTCCCATGAAAGCTTGTTGTTGATGATAACGCCTAGATATTTATATGCCTTTACTTGTTCTATAGATGTAGTGTTTATTTGCAGTTCACGTAAAGTATGTTTTTTCTTTCTAAAATCTATTATAAGTTCTTTAGTTTTTGTTACATTCAGTTCTAGAAAGTTGTCGGTGCACCAGTTTGTAAACTCTTCTATCGAGCTTCGATACTGAGTTTCGTCTCCTGAAATAAGACCGACTATGGCAGTATCATCAGCGAATTTAATGAGTTTAACTGAGTCAAAGATGCTTTTTATGTCATTAGTGTAAAGAGTGTATAGTACAGGAGAAAGTACACAACCTTGTGGAGCACCCGTACATAGTACTCGAGTTGACGATTTGGTGTTGTTGACTTTAACATACTGGGGCCGTTGGGTTAAAAAGTTTAGAACCCATGCTTGTAAGTAAGGGCTTACATTCAAGCTACTCAGTTTGTTTATCATTAGATGTGGCTGTATGGTATTGAAAGCCGAGGAGAAATTTACGAAGAGGACTCGTGCGTATGTTTTGGGTATATTGAGATGCTTATAAAGCTGGTCCAAAAGCAATAGAATGGCATCCTCAGTTCCTCTAGCTGCTTTGTATGCAAATTGGTGAGGGTCTAGGCTGTTGTTGACTTTTGCTACAATTTTTTTAGCATATATTTTTCAAAACATTTCATAACAATAGGTGTTAGTGCTACTGGGCGTAAATCATTTAAGCAATCCATTTTTGGTTTCTTAGGCACTGGTATGATCTCTGAAGTTTTCCAGATGTGTGGAATTACGCACGTTTGCAATGACTGGTTAAAGATATGACAGAAGATAGAAGAGGGGTTTGAAGGTAAAAAATACCTCTGTAATAATAAAAACAAAGCAAATTATACACTCAAAATGTTATGAGTGTAGTCAAAGGGTTTTGAGTTTAAACTCCCCTCCAGTGTAGCTTGAAGCTAAAAAGTACCTCTTCAATATAAATAAAAGCAAATTACTCACTCTAAAATCTATGAGCGTAGCCATAGGGGTTTTGAGTTTAAACCCCCCGCCAGGGGAGTTTGAGGCTAAAAGATACCTCTTCAATATAAAAAAAACGCAAATTCACACTAAAATTATTTGAGCGTAGCCAATCCAATCGGGGGTTTTGAGTTTAAACCCCCCTGCTACAGGTGTTTTTTTTTAAAGTTTAAAACCCCCTCCAGATGGTTTTGAGTTTAAAATCCCCCTACAGAGCATTTTGAGGTAGAAAAACCCCTAACAGGTGATTTTGACGATAAAACTTCTCTTTTCGATATAAAAATAATATTCTTTCCCCACATAGAAAAAGGTGCCGGTAAATAAATAAATATATATATATATATATATATATATATATATTTGTATGTATGTATGTATGTATGTGTGTGTGCGTGTGACTTCGGCGTAAAGAATATGTAAATAATGCAGAGCTATGTATTTTGAAAAGCATTGGAGATTTTTATACATGGCGGAAAAGCTAAAAAAAACAAGCTTACAATTATAGATCACTTCTTTTTTATTAAGTTGGCAACGGTGAACCTCAGATCAGCATCCTTGGCATGGGCGTAGAGTTAGTGGAAAAATTGTTAACTCCACGCCAGTGCCAGCAGGGGCCTGGCGGAGCGCTCGGAGCTTCCCCAGCACGGGGCGGAGCCCAACGCCAAACACTATTAATGATATTGAAAGCCAACAAAATGCATATTCTGGGGTATCTACAGTGCATTTTCTTGCTATTAAAAAGTTCGACGCATTTGCCGTCAAGCTGTTTCCACAAAAATCTGTCACTGGTAATGTCTGAAGCCTCTTCCCACCTGCTCTGAGGACCTCCATGAATGTGTAGCGCCAAGTTGTACTAGGATGTCATCGCAACTCGTATTATGCGTAATTCATTTTTGTCGCAGAACATGTCCCGCAAACCCCATGCGACGCTCTGTCACAATCTTACTAAGGGGTCGACTCCCAGTTTGGCATAGGATTTCCTTGATTTAGACCTAATCTCTATGACTGACTCCTAAAATCCGTCTTAGCCATCTTTGTTGAGCCACATTTAGTGTTTTTCAATTTCGGCAGTTTGTTGCGGGGGGGGGGGGCGATTTTTTCTCCCTCCCACGCCCCCCCCCCCGCGGAAAAAATATTTTTGTATGTATGTATGTATGTGTGTGTGTGTATGTGTACATAATCTTTATTACATTCTGACCCTTCTGGGGTAAATTTAAAACCCCATTGTAGGGGGTTTTAAACTAAAAACTTTGGCTGTGCTGGTGCAAGTGTTGGTTTAGTATTAAAATATCACATAAAATAAACAAAATCAAAACAAAATATCAGTCACTAAATTCCGATCACCCCTTGCTGGAGGGGGGGGGGGGATTTCATTTCGGGGGGGGGGGCGGAGTGAACCCTAAGCCCCCCCCCCTGGCTCCGCCCATGATCATTTGCATTGTTTAGTCTAGCGTGCAAATTCTCGATTTGAAAAAATGCTTTGCTCACTCTTTAACGCTTAAGTAAATAAAGAGTAAATAGATGTAATCTATGATACAAAGCTTTGGTCGTTGATGACTTGCTTGACTTCATCCTTTTGACTTCCATTGGAGCATAGAGCCACAAAAGACTATTGCCATCGGACTTTGTTCTGGGCAATACCCATCAGTTGGGTTCCGGGCAATACCCATCAGCTGGGTTCTAGGCAATATTCATCAGTTTGGTTCTGGGCAATACCCATCAGTTGGGTTCTGGGCAATACCCATCAGTTCTGTTCTGGGCAATACCTCTCAGTTGGGTTCTGGGCAATACCCATCAGTTGGGTTCTGGCAATACCTATCAGTTGGGTTCTGGACGATACCTATCAGTTGGGTTCTGGGCGATACCTATCAGTTGGGTTCTGGGCGATACCTATCAGTTGGGTTCTGGGCGATACCTATCAGTTGGGTTCTGGGCGATACCTATCAGTTGGGTTCTGGGCGATACCTATCAGTTGGGTTCTGGGCGATACCTATCAGTTGGGTTCTGGGCGATACCTATCAGTTGGGTTCTGGGCGATACCCATCAGTTGGGTTCTGGACGATACCTATCAGTTGGGTTCTGGGCGATACCTATCAGTTGGGTTCTGGGCGATACCTATCAGTTGGGTTCTGGGCGATACCTATCAATTGGGTTCTGGGCGATACCTATCAGTTGGGTTCTGGGCGATATCCATCAGTTGGGTTCTGGGCGATACCTATCAGTTGGGTTCTGGGCGATACCTATCAGTTGGGTTCTGGGCGATACCTATCAGTTGGGTTCTGGGCGATACCTATCAGTTGGGTTCTGGGCGATACCTATCAGTTGGGTTCTGGGCGATACCTATCAGTTGGGCCCATCCTGCCAAGTTTTCTTCTTGTTATACATGGTTCTTACACACGTTTGCTTTTATTCTCCCAGCATTTCTCTTTGGGTCCCAGCCAGTATAGTAGCAAAGGATTTGGGGACCCGGGGGGCTTGACCTCGGCCCCCTGCATTTCGACATTCGACATCATGTCATGAGACAATGCGCTTAATAAATATATAAGTCTAATGTCTGGAATACACGCAACATGGTCACTAAAGTTACAAAGCAACATGAATAGCAAGATAACATGGCACTGGCCAAATATTTAATGTAAAAAAAAATTTGGACACTCATTTGGGGGACATAAAGTGGGGGCCCGGGAGGATTTTCAAATTTTGACCCCTGCCCTTTCCCCACACCTATCTACGCTATTGGGTCCAGCCCAGAGCTTTGCAATAATTTCCCTTTTTCTCACAATGTTTGGCTAATTTAGCCCCCATTAACGTTTTTGATTTACTGCTCTATTATTGTTTTGGGGGTCGATGATGATTGCAGTCTGTTTCCTATGAACTTAAAGTCCAATCTTAGCTAAGAAGAGCCATTACACTCAAGGCTGCGCCCAATTTAGTATTGTATGCTTTTGATTTCAATTCTAACCTACTCTTTTTTCTTTTCTGGCGGTTGTCCTCTTTGCCTCGTAGCAAGAGACCTTAACAATCATGGCTCCGCAACATCATAAGCGATCATGTCCTATCTTTTCTCTGTCATGGGCTATCATTTCTCGGTCATGGGCTATCATTTCTCTGTCATGTGCTATCATTTATCTGTCATGGGATATTATTTTTCTGTCAGCCTTCAAGGTTAATGGAGAAATCTTTTGAAAGTATGCTTGTATAGCTTCTGTTGGCTCTCTTGAGGATACTCTACATCGCCCTACAGAAAGGTCGTTCGATGGAGTGGGTTGTTGGGACATGCGGGCATAAGATATATTTGCAAAGTGGCATTGTCTTGCATGGTACTGAAGATCAAATGAAAGAATATTTCTTGTTTTAAATCGATTTATTAGTGAAACTGTAAAATTACATTGAAAGTTTATTGTCAATATTAAAATACCGCAAAACTAGGAAGGAATTTCAAGGAAACATTTATTATTGTAACGAATCTATCTGCAATTGTCATGATAAGATTAAATATATATATATTGAAACAACTTGACTTTTCCACTAAAGTTCAAGGGTAGATTAATCCCGTTTGCTCTTGTCATGGTTCGTGACAATTAAATTATTCAATAGTTTTATTTCTAGTCTTCATAAGATTACCTTGCTAAAAGGGGGTGGGGAAGAAACTCCCCCCCCCCAAAAAAAACAACAACCCAGCCCTGAACCCATTGAGTCTTTAAAATTCCCTACTACTGACACCAGCCAAGGAAAAAGTCGACATTTTGAATCATGTATTTGGACAATATTTCATTATTCCATCGATCTGTTAGTTCTCATGTACACTCTAGTACAAAGTTTATTAAATTTTAGAAAGGTCGCTTTATTAATTAATACATACAATTAAAGTCTATTGAACTGAGACCTATCGTAATAGAAGGCCTGAACACTAACCTACAACTTGACACCTGTGCACGTTTAGACCAATAGATCGGTTCCACGTCACAGGTCTGTACAACGTGTCAACGAGCTGTTTGTCTAAGCTGTTACGAAATGTTTTTTTTTTAGCAAAATATATTTACATATGGAGCAGTTGGCTGGCTGGCTTGGTATGACGTGTTACGTTCAAGATCTCAACAACAGCTTACGTGGCACAGATTTCCCAGCTATTTTATTGGCGGGCTTATTTTACATGTTTAATGTTACCTCACTTCATTTCTGCTTTTCAGGTTCTTCACGCATGGATGCTTTTTCCTCCTGTCTCGACATTAAATCTTTGGTAGAAATAACAACAACACACGGCAGATTGTCGTCTGACTAGTATTTCGACTAACCTCTCTCTTTTCTTATTCAATAAGCTAGGACTGATTCGTCAAGTGGTATGCTTCTTACCTGGTACCATTTGAGAATGGAATGGGCATTCTGAATCAGTCAGGGAAACCAAAGACTTAGCAGAGTTTAATGTGGTGTAGCTAGGAATTAGCCATCATTTGGGGACCCTGGGGGGCTTGATCTGTTTAGGGACCCCTAAATTTTGGCATTCGACATGATGACATGAGATAACGGCGAAATAATTAATTTTTATTGTAAAAAAAATTGACACTAATTTGGGGGACCCCTCAGGTGGAGGCGGAGGGGATTTTTAGATACCCTCTCACCCACCATAGCTACGCCACTGAGAGTTTAAGTCTCTGATTAACATGCACAACGACCGGTAGCTGAACTCATGAACATCTTCTTTTTTTTTTAAAGTAACGTCTGTACTTTATAAGATAAGATCCCGCGTGTCTCTCCCCCCCCCCCCCTCTCTCTTTCATTCTTTCAAACTTCTTAAGCCGTTTGTCACACATTTCAATTGAAACTGAAAATGTAATAACGTTTCGTCATTCTTGCTTCTACTTTCATTCCCTGTATCTGGTGAACATAACTATAATGTCATGACCAGGGCCGGCTTTAGGCATAGGCAAACTAGGCAGCCGCCTAGGGCATCCAAAAGGTGGGGGTCTCGCACAGGACTACATTTTAAAGAAAAAAAAACGCGAAGCTTTGATCTGATCTCAAACATATTAAAGCACTATGACTCTGTGTTTACTAGCTCTAGTCTAACTTTGTCTCTTATACGGAAATTGCGATATATAAATTTCCTTTATTTGTCGATTTAGATATAGAAAATACAGGGCTTTATCCGGGAGGTAGGGTCGACTACGAAAATTTGATTTGAGATTTGGCAAAGTAATTCTAAATTTATTCATATTTACAACATATTTTTATTAAATTATATACATGTTTACTATTTTTACTACTTGAGCTTTGAATGGACCTTATTTTTAATGACTTGGATGTATAACATTTAGCTCTTGAGCAATAAAAGGGAAGTAACCTTTGAGGGATTATGTCGCGACATGGCCTAACTTGTGCCGATGTGCCAAAATATCAAATTTCATATAGATATAGACACATGCGGGTTTTTAATAAATTGCGCAATGCTATTCTTTCGTTGTTACTTTGTATTTTTGTTTTCATTTGGGGGCCCCAAATTTAGTTCTCCCAGGGCCTCTTACAATCTGGCCCTCTGAAGACTTAACATTACAAACTAAGAGTATCTTCTCCACTATATGTTACTATAACTAAACTAGAAGCTGAGATATACTAGACCTACTTAAAAATACAATAAGCAATTTATGTTTAGTGTCTGCGTCAGTGCTTTGGCGCTTTGCCCAATTCGAAACAATAATGATAAGTTAAAAATAAAACATTTGCAAGTTATCAAAGCAGAAGATTACAGTAGCTTGTAAGCCCTTTGGTATAATTGTGAAGAATAGGGTTGGGCTTAACGGATCGAGGGCCACATGGGACACAACGAGACATTTTTGGAGACCCGCAACAGTTATTTACAGATGCAAAACATTTTATACTATTTTTTATTTCTTTTTTTATTTCTTCAACGGTTTTGTTCCCAAGATTGTATAGAAATTGTATAGAAACAAAATTTCAAAAAGAGTTTGTGTTATTACACAAACTCAAGCGGCCCGCAATACAGATAAGAGCGGTGGGACAGGTTTCAACCTTTTCATCAAGAAGCAATGAACTACCAATGAACACCATCTTACCTCCAGACAAAATGTTAAACACTTAAACCTACTGCTGAAGGTCCTGCTTGTGGCCTAGTGTGACCATTGCAAGGTTGCCAGTGTTATGTACTAGTTTAGAGAGTATGTTAGTTTTGTTAGACAAATATATTGTGTGTTAAATAATGGCTTTTATAGCGCTACTTTCAGGCTTATGGCATGCTCATATGCCAATCTCAGTTGTGGACCAGTGGGGGGGGGGGGGGTATTCCGTGCTGCCTTCAGACGCTCAATAAACACAACTCTGCCCGAGTCGGGTATTGAACCTCGAGCCCCCTTTCATAGATAGCCAAGCCAAGCCAAGCTCAAGTGCACTTAGCCTCTCGACCACGCTTCCCACGTGTATTGTTTTAGCGACGGTAAAAGTAGTGACGTAGTAAGGCAAACGCATGACGTAGGAGACTAGACGAACAAGAGAGCAACATGGCGTTAGTATAGAAGTAGTTTGTTTTGGATGTTGGTAAGAAATAGTGACGTTTATGAAGACTAGAGCAAAAGTCAGATTTTTTGCAGACGATTGCATAATATATAGAACAATAACAACAACACAAGAGACAGACATTTTACAAAGAGAATTAAATAAATTACAGAAATGGGAATCAAATTGGAGCATGTCTTTTCCACCCAGAAAAAAGTCAGTTGTTAAGAGTAACAAAAAACTAAAACAAATTAACTCCACTTATCTTATTCATGGTAAACCAGTAACACAGACTAAAAATGCAAAAAACCTAGGTGTTATAATAAATGAAAAACGGTCATGGAATCCCCATATTGATGAAGCTATCAGAAAATCAAACAAAGCATTAGGGTTTATTAAAAGAAATTTCTATAAATCAAATGAGAACATAAAACTAAAATGTTAAAATAATAGAATATGCATCCTCTGTTGGGGACCCTCACTTAAGAGAAAACATTAAGAAACTGGAACAAACACAAAATAGAGCAGTGAGATTCATAACAAACGAATTTGCACATTTGACTAGAATAACACCTTTAGTAAAATCACTAAATTTAGAAAACCTTCAGGATAGAAGACTTAAAAGTAAAGTAGCAATTATACATAAAACACTGAACCATAATCTTCAAATACAAAAACAAAATTTAGAAAAAAGACTCTGAAAGACACAAAGATAAAGGCACACTCCTAATCACATATGCTAGGACAAATTTGTACAAAAGCTCCTTTTTCCCTAGCGCTATTAGAGCATGGAATGGGTTTCCTGAGCTAGCCAGGAAAACCAGTGACTTGGTGGAGTTTAGGTCATTGGTTAATATGCATGACTAAATTCATGAAGCTTAGGACATAATCATCTTCTTTTTTGAAGTAACGTCTGTATCATATAAGATAAGATAGACGAACTTCCCAGTGATAAATAAAGGTGTCATTTTATTACAGTGAAAGCTGTTATCAAGAATATTTTTAACTTGTAAATTTCAGTGGCTAATGCGGATTAATAACTGAGATAGAAGTGAAGTCAGATAATATTGGACCACAACACTAGCATGCAGATAGAGAGAATTATGGCGGCATTGGAATCCTTGTGCTTGTAGATGTGATCAAAAGGTTGAATGTGGGACAGAGTTGGGGACAAAGCCTCGCTCTCATATTTAGGAAGAAATCCTCCCCTCATCTCAAGTTGTATTTTAAAAAAATAACTTTCTAAAATAAAAAATAAAAGAAAGGTAACCAGGGCCTATTGTTTTTTATTCGTAAAATTTATACATACATTTTCATCAATTTTCAAATTAATTTAAAAAAATAATTTTAAAAAATCTAATACTTTTGTGTCTGGTGTATGAACTATTAACAGTTACATTAGTTACAGAAAGCTTTAATTTTCAACAACATTAACGAACTTTGCATGTCCACATTGTGCATATCGAAGTGTTATTAAACATCTAGGATTATTTTTATTATTTTATAAAAAATGACAAATAAGCCTAATTATTATCAACATTAAAATTTTTTTGTTTAATTAGGGTCACAAGTTTTCTTAAAACTTTATAAAACTTTTAACATTAATTAAGTCAACCAAATTTTTATCAGGAATAAAACAGTATATATTTTAGTTCACAGGGTAGGAGCACAGCGCCACGGTATACCAGTTGACCGTCTTTCTCCATTCCTCTCTGTGCCTTGTCTTGGATAGAATCCTAATGACAGGCCTTTCTATTCTGATGTTTCCTTCCCATCACTCTTTCTGTCTGCCTCTTCTTCTTTTTCCTGTTCACTAAAGGAAGGTATTTACGAGTTCTGTGATATGGCCTTAGAGTTTAAGTTGCATTGTTAGACTTTACTATGAAGCATATATGATTGTAGTATTTTCTATTTCGTGCTAAACTATCAGCAGCAAAGTGAAACCCCCAATCTTAGAAATATTAGCCTCAAATTCAAAAGAAAAAAAATAACGAATTATGTAAGTGTGTGTGTGTCATAGGCTCTGTCACGTAACGACTACCTTTTGTTTATTACAACTCTCATTTCCTTTTGTCACGTCACTAGCGTCCTTAGAAACAATGGTTTATTACTTCCTGAAAGACCAGATACCGAGCAAATATGTTAATAAATTACAAAAATATATACATTTAGAACGTCTATTTAAAAGTTCATATTTGCTT